>JAQQSK010005515.1:0-14871 GCA_028658325.1 Potorous gilbertii
CTTTTTGGATCTCTTTCAGGCGGTGATCGATAGACTCCTTGAATATTTATTTTGCCCTCCTGATCTAGAATATCAGGGCAATTTTCCTTGATAATTTCATGAAGGATGATGTCTAGGCTCTTTTTTTGATCATGGCTTTCAGGTAGTCCCATAATTTTTAAATTGTCTCTCCTGGATCTATTTTCCAGGTAAGGTTGTCACACAGGCAGGCAAAAAAAAGTAAGAAAGGGGAAGGGAAGAGTTATTCTTGAATTGGTGGTGATTTGTAAAGCACACAAGTAAGTTTAAGATGGGAATATTCAATGAATAGTCATCTTTAATCACTTTTTCTGGCTGGTCAAATCCTGCATCTTATATCATAGATCTTGTATCCTGTTTGCTCCATCTGTCACAAGCACTCTTTTCTCCCTTATCACAAGTGTACATATGATTTTCTATCTGAAATTTTTCTGAGGAATGTTATAGCTGATTTTGAAGGAGTACAAGTTAACCAGAAAATGAAAAGGAAAAAGTGCCACAAAGTAAGTAGAGGCTGAATGACAAAATAAGGATCTCTGGAAGTAAGTCACTCTCACCCTTCGCTAGTGAACTCTGAAATCCCAGAAAATTGTCACCACAGAAAAATAGCCTAGAATAGTTGAATCAGCAGAAAGACAGAGTAGAGCAGGCTGGTAGGCAAGGAACTTTGGGGAACAAATGGGAAAGGCTTCTCTTTTGCTGGAGGTGGGAGAGCAGCACAGGAATGGCATTCCAGCAAGCCAGTAACAAGCCCTACCTCAGCAAACCAGGGGGAAATCCGGAGACCAAGCATGACGGAGCAGGAAAATTCCAACACCAGGACTTCCCACCCCCCTCCCACAACACATTCAGGGGAACTAACAGTTTCCAGCTCGGTAAAGCCAACACTGTTTCCAACATGCTCCTCTAGTCAGATCTCTGGGTTATTCAACACAACTCCGGGAGACACAACTTCCAGTGGCAAGCATTATCCATCCAGCAGCCAAACCTTTGATTGCAAAGTCTGAGTGAGCAAGAGCCAGTGCATGGCCCTGGGTGAACAGGTGGTCCTCAGGGGATAGACTTCCCACCTCTATCCCAAGAACTCTAGTGTTCCTGTCCCCAGCTCAGCACCAGTTAAGAGGCCTTTACCTCCACCCTACAGCCTCCATCTACCACCTCCTGAGGACCCAGTACACAAAGCCAGTGATCAAATCCCAAGCACCCAGTAGAAGAAGCTTGGATCAGTGACCCCTGCACTCTAGCAGAGAGCTCAACTTAAAAACAAAAGACAGGAATTAGATAAACACCCTGAGTAAAAAGCGGGAATGGACAATGATCATAGATGCTTACTATGGTAAAAGTGATAATGTTTAATATAAAATTTTGGAATAATCTCTTTGTTCTCTCTGAAGCAAACTCAGAGAATCCCTCTTCCTATGTCAAAAAAATCCAGCCAGGGCTGATTTAACATTCCTTAAGAGACTTTTAACCTAACGCACCATCTTGAATAATGGGACATTTCCCATATCTAAATATTTGTAGACATATACTATGTTGTGGCATGTTAATGGTAAAGAAAATACAGACATCTTGGGTCGTAATTTCTATGTGAAACTTTGTCAAACTCTGTTATCTTATTGTATTTACAACCTATGCAATTAAGAAATTCCTTTCTAATGGCCTAGTTAATCACTTATGCAGATCATAAATCTGAAGGACACAGAACACTTCTTTGTCCTAAAACATATTTAAGGCTGCCCAATTCTTTCTATCGCTAGCCAGAGCATTTCTGGCTCCATAATGCATTATATTACCGTTTTCTTTAATAGGGAATGGATTAATTAATTAAATCATAAAAGGTATGCATTTAGCCTGTTGCCTTTTCTTTAACCAAGTTTTCAGGTCAACAAGAGATAACATGAAGGCACAAATACAGAGGAGTAAAACATTGTCAAAATACCTACATCTGAAAACTGAAACGGGACTATGAACTGTTCCCAAGCTCCAAAAGCCTTCTTTTAAGAGCTCAAGAAGGATTTTAAACCCAAATAAAAGAAGTAGAAGAAAATTGGTAAAATAAATAAGATAAATGCAAGAGACAGTCAAGAGTTGGAAAAGGAAAGATAAAAACAACAGTTGCTGCTGTAGAAATAAGCCCTTAGAAAGCAGAATCGGCAAAATGGAAAGGGAGACACAAAAACTCATTGAAGAGAAAAGCTCGTTAAAAAGCAAAATAGGCCACATGGAAAAGGAAACACACATTCTAATAGAAGAAAACCAGTCCTTAAATATTAGAATGGTGCAAGTAAAAGCTAATGACTCTATGAGATACCAAGAATCAGTCAAAGAGTAAAAAAGGAATAAAAAAAAATAGAAGAAAGCACAAAATGCCTCCTTGGTAAAGCAAATGACTTGGAAAATAGATCCAGGAGAGACACCTTAAAAATTATAGCTCTCCACTAAAAGAATGATAAAAAAAACCAAAACTAAAACTTTGACAGTATCCTTCAGGAAATCATCAAAGAAAATTACCCTGAGGTCCTAGACCCAGAAGATATAATGGCCATCACAATAATCCAAAAATCTTCTACTAAAGGAAATCTCAAATTCTACATGGATCTCAAATTGGAAATGCCAAGGTATATCACAGTCAAATTCAAAAATGACCAGATCAAGGAGAAAATAACGCAAGCCGCCAAAGAAAAAATTCAAGGAACCACAGTAAGGATGACGTAGGACCTTGCAGCTTCTACATTAAAAGATTCGATGGTGTAGGTGTCTTATAATGTTCTGTAAGGCAAAACAATTTGGATAAAAAAACAAGGAACAACTATCCAGAAAAATTGAGCATAATCTTTCAGGGGAGGAGAAGGAAATTTAATGAAACAGGAAACTTCAAAATTTTTGATGAAAAGAATCAAGTTCAACAGAAAACTTTATCTTCAAAAAAATCAAGAAAAGGATAAAAAGGTAAACAGGAAAAAAATGTTAATAACAAGAGCAAACTTTTTACATCCCTACAAGGGAAGATGACACTTGTAACTCTTGAGGACTGTATGTTATGATGTCATATGGTGAGTGCTATACATCGACATAAAGCTTGGGTATAATTTCATTTTGATGTGATGATAAAAAAAATTTAAATTGGGAAAAAGATTTTACTGGGAGATGAGGAAAGGAGGATGCAGAAATCTGTAAATTAGATTGTAGGAAACAGCATAAAAACTATTACACTAGAGAGAAAGAAAGAAAGAAAGAAAGGAGATGAGCGTTATTTGCACTTTACTCTCATCAGATTTGGCTTAAAGAGGGAATAACCTAATCAGTTGGGTTGAAAATTGTAATTCTCCCTATTGGAAGTGGGAGGGGAAAGAGGAAAGAAAATACAGGGTGTGAATAGAAGGGAGGGAAGATGTAATAAGGGTAAAGGGGAAAGAGTGGGTTAATAGCAGTGAGGACAAACTAAAACAGGTAGTAGTGGAAAACATAAGAATTCCCTTTGTATAAGATTCACAGAGAAAGATATGTTGAAATCTGAGATGGAACACCTGCGACTCAGCTAGTTGCGTGAGTTTGTACATTCCATTTAAGCTGTCTCTGTTTTGAGTGTCTCCCTCTTAAAATAGTAATAAAGGACAATTAGGGTACTTACATCATGGTGATGTATTTATTTATTACATGGTGATGTATTTATTATTACATATTGAATGAAGTAGTATAAACTGTCTCTCACACACATACACACACACACCACATGCTCACATAGAAACTTATCTCAAGATTTTTTTTTTAAATTTCTGTGTTGATCTGACATTCCCTCATGCCTGGCATACACTTCTTCCTTATTTTCCCCCAAAGAATTTAACTCTTAGCTCTTCCTTTTTAACACAGCTCAGACAGGTCCCTCTGAACGAAATCTTGTTTGCTATAACCAATTCTTTTTTGCCTAACCCGCCAAAATTTCTTGTCTGCAGAGGTGTTTGGATGATAAAAAATTAATTGATGTGAAACACTTTGAAAATCTTAAAATGCAATTATTTTAGCAGTATTGTTATATAATCACTAGATTACTATTTGAATGATGCCTTCCTTCCTTGAGCCTTCTACTACACTCCTACCAACAAGCAATGTTTATTGAGCAATAGAGTTGAGGGGCAAATAGGGCTGTTAATAAATGTTTAACTACAAGGCTGTCTGGGGAAAAATGTATACAGACACTTTTGTTTAAACTGCATAAATAATATGTCTTAAGTTTAGATAATGAAAACAAATCAATAGCTGATTTGTGGTGATTTGCATACTTCTTGCTTGTAGGTAATGACTTAGTATATGAATGCATCTACACATTTATTTGTGGATATCAAAATATAGGTTAATAACACAATACTTGATACTTATATCTATATATCCAGATACATATTAATATAGGTATAAAGATCATAATTAACTATGTATTTATTCCATATGTATTTTACATGTACTTTTTTCTCTCCTATTAAAATATAACTTCCTTGTGAGAAAGTGTTTATCAATTGACTGTATAAGCTGGCACATTATGGTCACTTGATAAATATCTGTTAAGTAAATAATTGACTTGTTAGCTAGCAAAAAATACGTTTTATCTCCTGAACGTATTTGAACAGTCTTTATACAAAATCCTTGGTCTGCATGACTGTAGCAGGATTGTATTTTGTGGATCTCATTTTCTGCATTAAAAAAAAAATGGCTATAAAGTAGGCTCTTTTGTCTATTGCTGTTCAGAGATGTCTAGTCTGCTCACTCTAATCTGGATTCTAACATCCCACTGATAAAGTTCAATGCTGTTGTACTAGAACATACTGAGTCCTTTTTGTAAATAATATTCTGAAAGTGAATGATGTTTTAACCATGAGTACTGCCTGTTCTCCATGTAATCACCTAAGGGACTAAAGAGATGCATTAGTGATCATATTTTATATAGCACACTTTAAGATATTTTAACCTAATGATAAAAAAGAAAATCATAATGTGTCTACTTTATTATAGTGATTTTTGCTCTGCACTTTCAGTCACTACAAACACTAATGTTCCCTCCAACTTAATATTTTAAATCATTACATGGATTTGAAAAGTTACTAGTTTATATGAGCCAGTATAAGATTATTTTAGAGGACAGTGAAAAGGAACTTCCTTTTCCATTTGTGGAGGAATAGAATGATTGGCGTGGGAGAGATATATTCATGGAAGAAATGGTTATTTTGCTTGGCCTTTTTTGTATAGGGGAAATATATGTAAGTTAGCATTATGTATTTTGGATAATGAATTTCTTATATTTAGAAGAAAAATTGGAAAAACATAATGTAATGTATGATCAGATTTCCATTCCAAATTGTCTTTCACATTTTTTTATATTGTTAGAAGATAGCGCAAAACTATCTAATAGTCAGATGTAACTCTAATTTTCTTGTTCTGGAAAAAACATAATTATGTCATGATCTGGTGTAATAGGTACCTGCATTTCCTTTAAGGACAATAGGACTCTATTAAGAAAAAAAATAGTGAATTTAAGATACTCATACATCTTTGCTTTGGTATTGTCTTGAAGTTCCATTTTAAAATTTAACTACATACTTTCTTATTGCTATAAATATCTCCATTACTCTACTCTTTCTACACTAAGTTACTGTTTTTCTTATTATTTATATAATAATTCCATCTCCTCCACACTGTAATAAAAACTTTAAGGAATTCAGCTCAGTTTTTAAATATCTTCTTGAAGTCTTTAAAAAATGTTCTGTGATATTCTAAATGTATTGGATCACTTTGTAAAGGAGAATCTTAAGTATAATATACGTCTAATAAACACAGAGCATGTCCCAATAAATGAAACGTTCCTCACTTGCCTCACTAGAAATGGTTACAAATCTAATAGGTCATTCCCTTTCCTAGAAGATATACTATAAAGGAAATATCTATGGATCAGTTTTTAAGCATATATACATAAAGGACAATGATGCCAGGTATTTTAGAGTTTCATGAATGAACTTGAAAATGTTTAAATAATTTTCTCTTTCTGTGGTATTATTTTTCTTCAAGAATGTAAAGAAAGCAAACTACAACCACTTTCCAAGTTTTTAGGAGAGTAAGAAACCAAATGAAGCTAGACCTCTTCTCCTGTTTTCATTGGTCGAAAAATGATAACATAAAAGATGAGGAAGTTCTCAAAACAAAAAAATATTTTCCAAATTTTGGAGAGTCAAATATTAAGACAGAGCCCATTCCACCTTGGAAACCAAGATAAAATTTTTAAAAAAGGAAAACAAAATCAACCAAAAAAGAATTTGACCATAGAAAGTTATTATGGTGAAAAAGAAGACCAAGACATAAACTAAGAAGAGGAAAACAATGTCAATTCATTTACGAGCAAGCCCTAAAGAAAATGAGAAGTGATCTTAGGACAGAAACACCCCATGGAAAAACTGAAAAAGTAGCTAAAATCATGTAAGATAGGGAAGATAAGTGGGGAAAAATAAATGAGAGTAACACAAGAGAATAATGGGGCAAAAAAGACTCAACAGCTTGCAAAACTGCTTAAAAAGTAGAATTGACCAGTGGAAAAAGAGATAAAAGACTCTACTGAAGAAAACAACTTCTTCAGAGAGCACAATTGGTCAAATGGAAAAGAAAGCAGAAAAGCTGAGGAAAAGAAGAGCTGAAAATTTGAATCAGGCAAGAGGGAGCAAATGACTCTATAAGACATCATTAAACAATTAAACAAATTCAAAAGAATAAAAAATGTAAGAAAATGCAAAACACCTCCTGGGAAAAACAACTGACCTTGAAAATAGGTCCAAGGGAGACAATGTAAGAATTGGTATTCATTACAGAAATTGGTCTGTAATTTTCTTTCCCTGGTTTACGTATCAGTACCATATTTGTATTATAAAAATAATTTGGTAGGATTCCTTCATCTGTTTTTTTCCAAATAATTTACATAGTATTGAGATTAATTATTCTTTAAAAGTTTGGTAGAATTCACTTTTAAATACATCTGGCCATGGAGATTTTTCTTCAGGGAATTCATTGATGGTTTATTCAGTACCTTTTGTTTTTGTAAAATGAGGTTATTTGAATGTTTTATTTCCTCTTCTACAAATAGGGGCAATTTGCATTTTTACAAGTATTCATCCATGTCACCAAGATTGCCAGATTTATTAGCATATAATTGGAGATAAAGCTCCTAATTATTGAATTTCCTCTTCAGTGATTGTGAATTCATCCTTTTGGTTTTTGATACTGAATTTAATTTTCTTCTTTCGAATCAAATTAAACAAAGTTTTGTCTAGTATTTTTTTTTCATAAAACAAGTTCTTGGAGCAGCTAGGTGGTGCAATGGATGAGCACCAGTGCAAGAGTCAGGAGGACCTGAGTTCAAATCTGACCTCAGACATTTGACACTCACTAAGTGTGTGACCTTGGGCAAGTCACTTAACCCCAATCACCTCATCCTGTGTAATCTCCAGTCATCCTGATGGATGGAGATTCCTGGATTCAGATGACTCTGGAGGAGAAGCAAGGCTCATGAACTGCATAGCCCTCCTTCACTCGAAACAAAGTTAAGTGCGAGTCACGTCATTATTTCTCTGATAACATGGTCTTCTTCGGCAAAGAAGGACGAACACAAAAAACAAGCTCTTAATTTTATTTATTAGTTTAGTTCAATTGATTTCTTAGTTTCAATTTTATTAATCTCTCCTTAGTTTTCAGAATTTCTAATTTAGTATTTGATTGGGAAATTTTAATTTATTCTTTTCCTAGCTTTTTTTAGTTGTGTGTCCAATTCATTGATCTCTTGTTTCTCTATTTAATTCCTGGACTCATTTAGAGATATAGAATTTCTCCTAATAACTGTGTTAGTTCCATTCAATAAATTGTGGTGTTCTGTTTTGTCATTGTCATTTGCTTTGATTGAATTATTGATTTTTTTCTTTGATTTGTTGTTTGATCAACTTTTTCTTTAAGATCAAATTATTTAATTTCTGGATAATTTTAGTCTGTCTTAACCCAACCCTTTGCTACATGTAATTTTTATTGCATCATGGTCTGAAAATGGTACATTTAATATTTATGCCTTTCTGAATTATACTGTGAAGTTTTTATGTCCTAATAAATGGTCAATATTTTTTGTTAAATATCATGTACTCTTTAGGAAAAAAAAGTATAATATTTTATCTACCTATTCAATTTTCTCCAGTAATCTACCACATCTAACTTTTCAAAAAATTCTATTCACCTACTTAATTTTTTTCTTTTTATTTTTAGTCATATTCATCTGATGTTGAAACAGGGCGATGGAGTTCCCCCAATATTATAACATTCCTGCCTATTTATTCCTCTATGTCATTTGATTTCCTTTAGAATCTGGATGCTACACCACTTGATAATTATATGTTTAATATTAATATTACTTCATTGTTTATGGTACCTTTTAGCAGGATGTAGGTTCCTTCTTTGATTCTTTTAATTAGATTTAATTTTGCTTTTACTTTCTCTGAGATCAAGATTGCTACCTTTTTGTTTTCCCTCAGTTGAAGCAAAATAAATTCTGCTCAACCTTTTTACCTTTATTCAATATCTATCCTTTTGTACTGAATGTGTTTCCTGTAAAGAACATATTATGTTTTTTAATTTACTCATTTGTTTACTTCCATTTTATGGGACAGTTCATCCCTTTCATACTTATAGATCGATTACTTACTTTGTCTTTCTCTCCATCTTATACTCCCCCTATCCCACTTTTACATTTATCTCTGCTTTCAGCCTTCTCCTCATCAGTGTTTTACTTCTGACCACCAGCTACTTCAAGTTGCTTTCCCTTAAATCAGTCACTCTTTTTCTTTTCCCTTTCTTCCCCTAGTTCCCTATAGAGTAAGATAGATTTCTATATGTAACTAATATGTGTATTATTCACATTTTAAGCAAATCAAATACAAGTTTCAAATAATGCTTACCTCTATGCATTCTTTCTCTCTGTTGCAAGGTTATTGTGGTTCTTCATGTAATGTAATTTACCATTTCCTTTTCCTTACCTCTTTTCCAAGTACAATCCTTTTTTCACCCTTTAACTAAATTTTATATTCACATTAAAGTCAACTTATACTCACATCTTCTTTCTATTTATATCCCCTCTAAACATTATGTTAAACATCCATTTTTCAAGAGTTAAACTGTCACCTTCCCACATAAGGCTGTGTGCAGCTTAACTTCGTTAAATAATATGCTTCCTCCTTCCTTCTTTTCTGTTTATCTTTTCATGCTTTTTATAAGCTTAGTATTTGAAAAATAAAATTATCTGTTCAGTTCTCTTATTTTTATTAAGAATGATTAAAAGTCTCCCATTTCATTGAATGTCCATTTTCCCCCTGAAAGATTGTGCTCAGTTTTGCTAGGTAAGAGATTTTGGGTTTCAATCCATGTTTAGCTGTAAAGGAAGGGCAGCTAGCTGATGCAGTGGATAGAGTACAACTGCAGGAGTTAGGAGGACCTGAGTTCAAATCTCACCTCAGACACTTAACACTCACTAGCTGTGTGACCTTGGGCAAGTCACTTAACCCCAATTGCCTCTTCCTGGGTCACATCTCCTGTCATCCTGATGAAGATCTTGTCACTGAATTCACATTGATCTGGAGAAGAAATGAGACTGGTGACCTACACAGCCCTCCCCCACACAAAAAAGAAAGTCAAGTGCAAGTCATGTCATCATTCCTCTGATGGCATGGCCTTCTTCGGCAACGAAGGACAAACACACAATGCAGAGGAAGAACTACTATGCATAAATGAAAAAAAAATGGAACTTGAAATTAATAATAAACTACTATAGAGAATGGTAAGATCAATAAGCATACTTACAAGAAGACAATGAAATCAAACGAATTACAAGCAAAACCTCAAATAAAAATATGGATTAAATGCAAAACCAAAAAGAATATTGGCAAGAGCTGAAAAATGAATTTTAAATTAAAATAACAGTGATATAGGAAAAATAGGGATATAAACGAAAGCAGAAGAAAATTATGAAAAATGAAATAGACTAGCAATATAGACACAAAATCCTGAAGAAAATAGTATCTTAGGTAATGGAATTATTCAAATGGACGAGGAAGAAGAAAGGATCATTGAAGAAAATAATTTCTTAAATATTAGAATTGGGTAACTGGAAGGTAAAGATTTTATTCAAAATCAAGAAACAATCAAATAAAAATGAAAAGCAAATAAAATAAAATGTTACACATTTCATCAGAAAAAATATAGATCGGCAAAATAGACTGAGGTGAGATACTTTAAGAATTACTGAATTACTAAAAATTCATAAATTAAAAGACGTATAAATATTATAGCCAAATAAGTCAGGTTCAAGTGCTGTCCACATTCTCCCAATTTGTTCATTAACTGATAAAAGGAAATTTGCGTTATTCTTCTGTGTGAGATAAGTTTCCTCGTTATTCCTCTGTCTTTTTCTTTTCCTAGTGCATCCCTCTTTCTCTTTCTACTCCTTCCTTTTTCTTTAAAACGATCCATCATAGTGAACTCCTCTTCATGTTCTCTGCCTATGCATTCTCCTTCTAATGGATGTAGTCATGATAAAATTCTTAGGAGTTGCAAGTATTTTCCCATTTAGAAATGGAAATATTTTAACTTTATTGAGTTGTTTATGATTTCTATTTCTTTTCTCTCTTTTAATACTTTTCTTGAGTAAATTTGAAAGTAAAAGTTCCATTTTCCTCTGATCTTTTCATTAGGAATCCATGAAAATCCTCTATTTTGTTAAATGTTCACCTTTTCCGTCTAAATGCATGATTATCCTCAATTTTCTTGGGTGCATTATTCTTGATTATACTCTTAGTTTCTTTGTCTTCCAGAACATCATAATCCAAGTCTTCCACTCCTTATTTGAGAAGCTCTTAAATGCTGTGTGATATTGAATGTCCTTCTAAGATATTGGTATTGTTTCTTTCCAGATGGATTTGACCTCTGGAATTTGACTACACTATCCCTGAGAGATTTTATTTTGGGCTCTCTTTTTAATGTAATTAGTATATTCTAACAATTAGTGTATTCTATCAAGTTCTATTCTTTATGCTTCTAGTACATAAGGGCAGTTTTCCTTGATACTTTCTTGAAATATGATGTTCAGATTCTTTTAAGTACAAAACTTTAGGGAGTTTCATAATTCTTAAATAATTTCTCCTTGTCTAATTTCCTGTCAGCTTGGTTCCAATGTGATGATTCACGTTTTCTTTTGTGTTTCATCCTTTGCCCTTTTTCTTGTTGTTGTTTTTGTTGTTGTTTTATGTTTCATGATCACACCTCTTGTTGGATCCTAAAAATGGTAACCAATTTACAGGTCTTCAGAATTAGTTCCCATATAAACGGAATGAAAAACTTGAAACTTGGCACAGTGCCTCATTGAAACTAACAGCTAAGTGTCGTGTTAGAAATAGAAACCTAAATGGAAGAACTAGGTTGGTAACAGGGAAGACAAAGAAATAAAGTCAGGACAAGACAACAATGTGAAAACAATCACAAGCAAAGTCACAAAGAAAAGAAAGTGAATTGGACACAAGGCAAAAAAGAATTCCTGGAAGAATACAAAAGCATTTTTTTTAAGACAAGAGAAATAGAGGAAAAATTGGGAAAATAAATGTCAAACATAGAAGAAAAATATGAAAAAATATTAAAAGTATTTGCAAACTTGGTAAAAGAAGCACAAAAATACAAAAAAAATTCTCAAAAAATTTCTAAATGATAAAAAGCAACAAAAATTCAATAAAGGAAAAAAGCTCCCTTAAAGGTCGACTTTTCCAAATAGAAGTGGAAATTATCACTTATTTTTTTTCTTTTTTATTAATCTATTTATTTTCGTCAATATTCATTTCCACAAGATTTTGAGTTACGTGTTTTCTCCCTATCTAACCCCGACCCCTGTTCAAGGATGACTTGCATTCTTATTACCACTTTGGTCAGTCTGCCCTCTCCTCTGTCACCCACCACCCTTTCATATCTCCCTTTTCCTGACTTTTTTGTCAGGCAAGCTAAATTTATTTGCACCATTATCTAATCTTATTTCCTAGCTGCATGTAAGAACAAATGTTAACATTATTTTTTAAACTATGGGTTCCAAATTTGGTCTCTACTTCCCTTCCCACCCACCCCCTTTGGCAAGCCAAGTAATTCAATAGAGGTTATACATGTGTAGTTATGCAAAACACTTCCATAAAAATCATATTGTGAAAGACTAGGTATATTTTCCTCCATCCTATCCTGACCACACATATTCTACTCTCTTTTTTGTTCCGGTTCCTTTTCAGAAATGTTTTCTTCCAACTGCTCTCTCCCCTCTATCATACCCCCTTGTCCCCTTTCTCCTTACTTTACTCTAGGTAATATACCCAATTAAATGTATATGTTATTCACTCCTTAATCCAAATCCAAGGAAAGTAAATTTCATTCATTCCTTTCTTCCCCTCTTACCCTCCATTGTAAAAACTTTTAGTTGCTTCTTTTATATGAGCTAAATTGTATCATTCTATGTCTCTCTTTCTCCTTCTCCCAATATTTTCTTCCCTAGTCTCTTAATTTTACTTTTTTAAATACCATCCCTTCCTATTTAACTTACCCTGTACTCTCTGTCTATAAATATGTTCTTCAACTACCCTAACACTGAGAAAAGTCTCATATGTTAAAAAACATCATCTTTACATGTAGGAAAGCAAAACGTTCAACTATAATATATCCCTTATGTTTTCGCTTTCCTGATTACCTTTGCGTACTACTCTTGATTTGTGTATTTGAGTCATATTTTCTATTCAGCTCTGCTCTTTTCATTAAGATTGCTTGAAATGAGGTGGAGCCAAGATGGCAGAATAAAAGCAGGGACTTTCTAGAGCTCTCTTTTCAAACTCGGCCAAATAGTGGCCAAAAAAAAAAAAAAGATCTAAACAAATCCTGGACCTTCAGGACCCAGAGAATGATGGAGTGAAGCAAATCAACAGCCCCCAACAGCCTGGAAGGTCAAAAGGAAATGTGTATCATGGAAGATTGGGAGCAGACAGCAGTCAGCCAGAGGTTGTTTTGTATGACTACACATGTTTGTGTATACATTTATATATATGTGTATATATATTATATAAATATATATAAAAGTATACATATCTATATATATTTTCAACATTTGTGTGTGTACATACATATGTACACACACAAATGTTGAAAATTGCTTATGCATGCAACTGGGAAACAAGACACACAGCATTAGGATATAAAAATCTCTTTTGACCTATAAGAAAATTGAGGGGAAAGGGATAAGGAAAGGAGGTGTGATAGAAGGGCGGGCAGAATGGGGGAAGCGATCATCACAATGCATGCTATCTTGGGGTGGTTAGAGGGGAGAGGTGAAGAGAAAATTTGGAACTCAAAATCTTGTGGAAGTGAATGTTAAAAACTAAAAATAAATAAATTTTGAAATAAAAATACCACACCTTGAAAATCCTCTCTTTCATTAAATGTCCATTTCCCCCATGAAATAGTATATTCAGCTTTACTGGATAGGTGATTGCGAGTTTCATCGCTAACTTTTTTGACCTTCAGAGTCTCATATTCCAAGTTTTATGATCGTCTAATATTTAAACTGCTAGATCTTGCATTTTCCTGATTGTGTGTTTCTATAATATTTGGATTGTTTCTTTCTGGCATCTTGAAATATTTTGTCTTCAATTTGGAAATTCTAGAATTTGACCGCAACATTCTATAGATCAAGTATTTTGTATTGTTTGCTCATTTTCCCAATCAAATACTTTATTTTGTAACTCTTTGAGAATTTCACACTCTGCTTGCAGTGGAGGACAGGAAGTGCATTGTCCCAAACTTTGGGAATTTTTTGCAGCTGTTTTCACAGCTACTTCTAGGGACCAGTAACTTTTAATTCTTCCAAGGTAGTAGGATCAAAGGAGATGTATTTAGTCTTTTCCTGCCCTGTACTGTGGTCTGTGATTCACCACAAGCACTCTGTTGTGCTTTGTAATGGTACAGAGGATTCCCTGTGCACTGCTTCACAAACTTCACCACACTAGTGCTTTTTCTTGCCCTCAAACCATCATACAGGACTACAACCCAGATAGGTGCAGGACAAAGTTAGAGAATTCTGCCTCAGGGCCGGCAAAGAGATCCCTGCAATCGCCCTCTGTTCAGAAACTTGATCCCCACATTATCTGTGGACCAGAACCTCCTGGTAGTTACTGCTACTGCTGTTAATGCTCCTTCTGCTACCACCTGCACTACTCTGGGGCTGGGACACAACAAAGCCCCTCTCCTACCCCGGTCTGAAAGAGTCTTCCCACTGAACTTCTATGCTGTCTTTAGTATTTGTGAGCTGTAACGTCTGGAAAGCACCACAGCTACCAATGATTCAGTCCCCTGAGACCTGCTCTGACTCTTTCCATGATGGCATGACTCATACTGATCTGCACTGTGCTCCCAGCTTGATGCCATATAATCTTCCTATCAACCTTTCAGGTTCTTTTGATCTGGAAACTAATTTCACTCCTTCATTTTGTGGGTTCTGCAGATTTGTAACTTGTTTACAGTAACTTTTACAGGCATTTGGAGGTGTTCGTTGGAGAGCTCAAGAAAGTCTTTTCTTTTTCTTTGTCGTGTTGGTCAGGATGAGAACTTATGCAAATCAAGAGATAGAAAACCTCAATGAAGAAAATAATTTCTTTTTTTTTTATTTTTTTTTAATTTTTTTTAATTTTTTTATTTTTTAAAATACATTTATTTAACTTTTTACATTCATTTTCACAAGATTTTGGGTTCCAAAATTTTCTCCCCATTTGT
>JAQQSK010005516.1:0-14870 GCA_028658325.1 Potorous gilbertii
CTAGACTTTGAATCCAGGCGTTCTAGTTAGTTCCTGGATTCAAATTCAACTTTAGTTACTTTGTTGAATATGAAAACTTAGGTAAGACACTCAAACTCCATGGGCCTCTGTTTCACCTATGAAAAGATCACTGAACTAATGGGTCTCTTTGGCTCGATTAGTTTAGATCTCTTGAGGTCCCTTCCAATTATACATCTGTGTCTCTATAGCTGTCACTTCTCCATGATTCTCAGTTTCCTAATCTGTGACTCAGTGACATCCTTTTGAAGTTCTGAAACACTATGATCCCAAGACCTAAAAACAACGTGATTTGCAAAGGTTATGGGTGTATAGCCATTACTCTGCCAAAACCTCACTAGCTAAAAAATGCCAATACAGTATAAAACAAAAGACTATGTATCACTGATTTACTATGCAGAGGCTTAGGTATCATGGAGTGGGGTGCCCCAGAAAAGAAGTCTATCTGTGTTTTCAAAACTATGAATTATGATCCACCTGGAGATTCTCCAAAGTCCGGAAAAGAATGGAGGTCCTAGGCTGACTGTTTGGAATAAGTCAGTTCTTCTCAGGGAGCCAGTAACTGGAGTTTTTTAATAAATTAGTTAGATGCTTTGCAATTTCAAAGAGTATATTTTTTTCTATTTTCCTTGAAGTCGCTGGGAAACATAAAAAGTGAGATATAAGCAACACAGAAGCCAGAAACGTATATTGTATGTGTCTGGCTAAATGGTGGCCTTGCCCAGTGAATGGACACAGGCACTCAAAAATATATGCACCCAGATTTAAAGATCCTTCTATGGAAAGGCCTAGTCCTCTTTCTGTACAAGACCAAATGAGAACTCCAAAGAGACTACTGGCAAGTGAATGTTCAGAGGGAGGTAAGAGACAGAATGTTTTGCTGTTACATTAATTTTATCTCTGGGTCAATTCCTGGCCTGCATGTTTATTACAATATCAACAACCGGGGCCATTCTTGTTGCCAGCTCAAGAAAAGACGATTTGCAATCTCTCCCTGCTGTTTCAATATGCTGCTCAGGATTCCTTTGGTGCCAGCACAGTCTCTTAGGTAAACATGAATTTCTGTAGCCTCTACTTGGCTTAAAAATGTATATGCTAGCACCTAATGTATTCAGAATCACTGGGGAAATGAGATGTTGCACAGAAAAGAATTTTCTAACAGAAATGTATCAATATGTGCCAAAATATTGTTTATTTATGAGAAGCACTGTGGCAATATGGCTAAACTACTCTCTAGAACTGGAAGACTTGAGTTCAAATCCTTCTTCAGATATTTAATATCATTGTGATTTCTCACTTTCAATTTTCTCAATTTAAAATACGTATTATGGTAACAGGTCTGCTGGAAGGAGGAAATGAGACCATATGTATAATGTACTTTGCAAACCTTAGAGTTCTATATATAAATATTAGCTATTATTGTTAAATTAATTAAGCATTAATAGCTAACAGATAGTATTATTATGGAATGTAGTAGGGCACTGTAGAAAAACAGGACTTGGAATCAAGAAACACTGGGTTCAAATATTGCCCCAGACTTACAGCTGCATGATCCTGAGTAAGAAGTTTAAACCCTTTGAGCCTCTGTTTCCTCCTAGAAAGAGAGCAAATTAAAAATTCTTGTATTTGCATTACATGTTTGCTCTGAGGAACAAATGATATAATGCATGTGAAGACTATGAAAGGTTTAAATCACTTTATAAATGCCAATAGTTGTTGCCAGAATCTTATTCTTTGCCTATTTTTTTTTTGTAAAATTCATGGAGAAAAAGTTCCAGGACAAGCTGCTACTCTTATGTTCTATGGTCCATATATTACTGCACAAGTAGAAAAAAACAACTGCTTTCTCTACCTTCATAAAAGTATTGGGAAGTTGCTTATTATTCTTTACTGTTTCTCACTCATTTAATTCATGTCAACTTCTTTATCAACCAGTTGGGGGTTTTTCTTGGTAAAGAAATTGGAGTGATTTGCCATTTCCTTCTCTAGTTTATTTTATAAATGAGAAAACTGGGGTGTATAGTATGAAATAATTTGATCAGTCATCCAGCTGGTAAGTGTCTAAGGCCAGATTTGAACTGAAGAAGATGAGTCCTCCTGATTCCAGGCCTGAAATTTTATCCAGCATGCCCCTTGAGCTTCATTTGTCCCAATACAGAATGGACACCTAAATGAGCTTCCCAGAGACTTTTGATGTTCAGTCTTCTTTCAGATTCTTACCTTCATTTTGGATAGCTGCGGTGCTTGGATGAGTAACCAAGAGAACAGTGAGGGATTACTTTGTTAGGATTTATACATGAAATCTAAGCATCAGATTCTTGTTATATTTTGTAATACATTCATAAAAGAGACAGAGACAGAAAAAGGCAGAGAGACAAAGAGAAACAAAGACACACAGAAAATGTCAGAGAGGCAAAGATATAGAGAATGATTCTGACTAGTAGAGACACTAGCATGACAGATGAGAGCTATAGTCTTGGAGGTCAACAGCTATAGTCCATGCACTGAAATGTGAAATTTTTGTTTAAATCTAATTTATTTAAATCTTTGAACAGTTTCTGAATCTCAGGTATGGTACTTAGAATGTATTTAAATACTATTCAGCTGTAAAATAAGAAACATCCTGGAGGTTAATAAAATTAATATATGTATCTCATGTACTCTGAAAAGAATTGAGGGGGAAAATAGCAAACACCTCTCAAGTCAAATCAAGGGTTATGGATGGAGGCAGGATCTCATTCTACTGACTATCAGTTTCTTCTTAACTACTTGTGATGGACACTTTGTAAATATATTTTTCAGCCATTGTGGGTGGGAGGCAAATTTACCTAAAGGCTGTTTGCAGGAATTGAGAAGGTTTAGTCTGAAGAAAAATAGACTTAGAGAAGCATGATCTCTGTCTTCAGATAAGAGGAGTGAGACTTGTTCTGCTGGATCCCAGAGGGCAGAACAAGGAGCAATATTTTTTTCTATCAAATTTAACTCAATGTGAAAATGAATGCCCATACTGTTGGAGCTGTCTAACACTGATATGAGCTGGCTCAGAAGATATTGGATTTAGTTACCTATTTGGCAGGGATATTATAGAGAGAATTTATGTTTCAGAGAAGGGGTTGGATTGTCTGACTTCTGAAGCCCCTTCCAAATGAATTGGCTAAATTAATTGCAGGGAGAAGAGTGACAAATGAGTGCAAGTTGACTTCAAGTCCAGGCTGCCCACCATGTGGATTCTTTGAGTAAGGTTCTCCCCACTTGCTGAGCTTAGGGCCAGTCCTGGGAGGGTATCCCTTATTGAGGTTTTCATCCTTTCCTATGCCTTGGAAGTGTAAGGTATCCATTAAATTGAATATATTCTAGTCTACAAACATTTTGTAAGGTTCTTAGGAGAGGTTTTTTGAGGGGGAGGCAGACAACTGCCTCTGACATATCCTCATTGAGTGACTCTCCACAAGTCACTTAATCAACCCACAAGGCAACTTCCTAAGACAATTAGTAGGTAGAATAATTGCCAGATCTGCATTGGTAGAGGGCATTTCTTAAAAAGAAATTCATAACACCAACAGAAACTCAGGCCTTAGATATGAGAATACATACCTAAGTTGTAGAAAACACTTTTCATATGTTACTGAATGTTTCCTCATGACAACCCTGGAAAGTAGGTACTATCAGTGTGCTCATTTTACAGATAAGGAAATTTAACAAGTTAAGTGACTTGTAGAAAGTCACACATCTGGCAAGTATCTGAGGCAGAATTTGGACCTGACTGACTCTAGTTGTTGCTGACTCCAATATGTCAGACACTGTCCTATGTACCAGAGACTGAAAGCCAAAAATTTCGATTTTTACCCTCATATTTCTTCCATTATATTAGAGGAAAACAATACATACAGAAATAAATATATGTGTGTGCATATTATAAAATAAATACGTGTATATGTGGGTATAAAATTTGTTATTGTTGTTCAATTGTATAAGACTTCCCATGACCCCCATGGGCCATACTGTCCATGAGGTTGGCAGGGATACTAGAGGAGTTTGCCATTTCCTTCTGCCATGTCCTTCTCCAGTGGATGAAAGCAAACAGAGCTTGTGACTTGCTCAGATAATTAGTGTCTGAGGCTGGATTTTAACTCAGGTCTTCCTGACATCAAGCTTAGTGCTTTTTCCCCTGAGTTACCTAGCCAGTTCCTGCGTGTGTGTGTGTGTGCATGCGCGTGTGCACATGTGCATGTTGTACTCATATATTATATATAATATACATGTGCATATATATGTGTGTGTATGTCTCTATGTTTTTCTATCTCTCCCCATCCCATACACACACACACACACACACACACACACACACACGCATGCACTCATAGCAGATAGCACTTTAAAATTTTCAAAGTTTCAAGATCGCAAAAGCTTTAGAAATATGATCTTATTTTATTCTCACAACAACCCTGGGAGGTAGGTGTTATTACTGCAGAAAATACCTTTTATATATTACTCAGTTTTATTTTCAACAAACCTGGGAGGTAGGCACTATCTATCATTGTGTCATTTTACAAATGAAGAGACTGAGGCAGAAAGCCATTAAATGACTTGATCTGGTTTATACAGATAGTGTCTGAAGAAGAATCAGAACCCAGTTACTGAAGATTCCTGGCCCACCCAAATATCCACCCTGTGACTTGAAGAGCAAATTTAGGAAATCAAGTTGAGTCTGATGAAAGAGGCAGCCCTTGGACTGAGCCTTGAAAGAGCATCTAAAAGGTAGAATTGAGGAAGGAGTATGTTTCAGAGGAGGAGGACTACATATACAAAACCATGGAGATGAGAGATGAAGAAGGATCATTTTGTACCTGTAGGTCATTATCCCCAAAACCAATGGTCATTGTCCAATACTGTAAGTATAAATGGAAGTGGGGAAGGGTTAGGCTGAATGTGTTCTACCTCCAACTCAAGAATATCTGGTTAAATTAAAAAAGGAAAAGTCTTGGTCTATGTTATTTTCTTGTGATCTAGCCATTTCTTCTCAAAGAGAATAAAATGTGATTTATCAACAGTTTCACTTATTTTATCAGAAGGATGACACACCCCACCCACCTCCATACAAAACAATAGAGAATTCTGCCTCCTACACACTATAAAGAACAAATTTCCTCAGCCTAAGCCTTAAAAAATACAAGTAACTTCAGCTCTTGCCTTTTCCTTTTCTTTTGACTCAATGATTGTAACTGCGGGGGAACAATGATATCGCCAAAACTAATAAAAAAGAATATGAATAAGGGTATGCAATTCAACAAATTCATTCCATGGCTGTTGAGCCTGAATGCTGAGGCTAAATATGTACCTAAATCATGTCTCCCATCTGGATCAAAGGCATGTCTGGATGAGAGTCATGTCTGATCCGGACTCCCTGGTGTGGAATCTAAACATTTATAAACTTCAAATGCAATTTGACTTATTAATGGTTCAGCAATGGTTTGTAATCAAAGCACAGCTTGTTAGCTGGAAACAAATAAAAGACTAACTTGTTTATTTGACTAAGATAATTCATGAATTTGCTAATTGCTTTTGGAGCTTCAGACATTAGGTTTCATTTGGGGGGAGATGGGGAGGGCAGAATGTGGTAATCTCTAGGCAGCTAGGTACTTGAAAGGATGGAATGCTGAGCCTAGAATGAAGAAGACTTGTGTTCAAATTCAAACTCAGACATTTAGTAGCTGTGAGACCCTGAGTGAGTTATTTAAACTCTGCTTGCCACTGCTCCCTTATCTGTAAAATGCCTCCTAAATTGAGTATCGAATGAGATAAAGATTGTAAAGGGCTTAGCATATCAACAGGCACATAACGTAATAGAAAAGTTTGTAGCAGTAGCAGCAGCAGTAGTAGCAGTAGAAGTAGTTAAGTATTCTTGACATGGGGTTGATTAATTTCTCTTCCTCTTAAACATATATAATTATATATACTATACTTTGCATCTGCAGTTCTATCTGGTTTTATTTCTAGGCAACAAGAAGTCCAGTTCCAAGATAAACTTATCACCAAGAGGCTAACTCAAGCCTTGACTGACACCCTTTCCTCTTCCCTAACCTTCCACTGCAGTCTGTTGTAGGGTGGGGCACCAAACTCCTCCTAAAGCCTTCCATCATAAGGGGCAGGAATTGAATTTCCAACTTATTCCACTTTGCCTCTGCAACTCTCCGTGGTTGCAACTCTATAGAACAAGATGCCCCTCACCTTGTATCCCATGGTGCCCTTCACCCCACATTCCTCCCTTTCCAGTAACCTTCGTTGTGTTTAAATTGGAAACTCCTTAAAGGCAGGAACTGTCACTTTTTCTTATTTATAAACCCCAGTGCTTAGCACAATGCCCAAAATACAGTAGGAACTTAATAAATATTTACTGACTTGAAATGAATTTATATTTTATAGCTGCATTTCCATATAAGTGATGTCCTTTGTAATCTTTGGTAGTTTATTTTATGCATTTAAAAACATCCTCTGGAGGAATCCATAGGCTTCAGCCTACTGCTAACGGGTTTCATTACACACACAAAACTTAAATCTCTGATTTGGAGTTGCCAGAGAGATGATCCTGTTCAACCCCTTCATTTTGCAGAGAAGAGAAATGAGGCTTAAATAAATGGGGAATGATGGTTTGATTCCTTTCAGAGAGCATGAAGAGGTCTGATCAACTCTCAGCAGATCAATGCCAGCAATAAGCAGTAGCTATTGGGATAATCTTACTGGCTTTGTGAAGCCGGGCAGGTCCCAGTCTCTCTAAGTCTCTGTTTCCTTTTCTGCAAAATGATTATAGTAACACCGCCCACTTGGGGGATTGGTGTGAAGCTCAAGGGAGATAATATCTGTAAAGTACTTTGCAAATCTTAAAGGGTTAAAAGAAGTCAGTTATTACGTTATCACCTCCACAGGAAGTTTAGCCAAGCATTACCTTTTGGCTTTTCTCTTAGCAAGTGTTAAGCCTCAGCACTTTTCAATTAGTGACCACCATTTTCACTTCCACTATGTTTTTTTGTGTGCCTGCTTTACTGTGAAGGATGAAGGATGCCATTGATGTCCTAATGATCTTCATATTTTCTGGGCTAATGTGGACAATCAATTCCCATTGAATCTGATACCTTAAATACACAAATATTGGAAAGAACATTGGGCATGGACTGAGTCAGAAGATCTGCACTCCAGGGTTAATTACTTGCTAGCCATGCTGTCTTGCACAGATAGACATGTCTCCAAGACTTTCTTATCTGTAAAATGGCAGTAATACATCTTGCAATATCTGCCTTCAACAGTGTCATTAAAGGCATCAAATGAGACCAACTGCTATGTAAATGCAAGTGGTATTAATATTTCAGAATCATTCTTATGCATTCATTTAGTCTAATAGCAAGATTTAAGTCTAGGTATCTTAAGTCCTTGGCTTGGGGCTTTTGTTTATTTAAATGTATGGTTGGATTAAAGAGGTTTTTCCAAGAGAAAAATAAGGATTTAAATATTAGTAGTATAAAAACAGCTTTCCTTTGGATCTGCGTCTTCTTTCACAACATCACTAATATGAAAATATATTTTGCATGACTGAACATGTATAATCTACATCAAATTGTTTACCATCTCATTGAGGAAAGAGTTGAGAGAGAGAGAAAATATGCAACTTTTTCTTTTTGTTAAAAACTGTCTTTACATGTCATTGGGGAAAAATAAAATATTATTTAAAAAATTAATGAATGGGTCTTTCATTTGCAAACAAACAATTTGAAACTATACTAAGGAAAGGAAAACATACAGAGAAAATACTGTGTCGAGTCGAGGGCAAAACATTAAGCCAGTGGTGAGTATCTGAAGTTTTCTTCTTCACTATCTATCTAAATGTCTCGGTCACTAATTATCAAAATGTTCGTCTCAGCCCCACTTTTTCTCTTAATTTTTGAGAACTTTTGATAACGTATCAATAGACATCACTATTGATATCTATTGATATTTACCATATTACAAATTAAAATTTCTTAGTACTCTTATGAAAATTGTTTTGATGTTACGGACTCCCTGAGTCCATGACGGCCTTGGACAGTGGGAGCTGGGAGACTTTTAGGACCACTAATGCATATTATTAGAATATAGAAAAAGTTTTCTAGGTTTCCTTGAGGACTTGCTCATGAGGAAACATTGTTATCAATAGGGACTGAAGATTTCACCGTCAAGTTTCCCATTCACCTTTAGTTTCACTGAACTTCCCCAAGGAGGAATCCAGGGAAAACTTTTCAAATTGATTTTGATATCTCAGTCAGTTGGAATAAAACCAGAGCAAGAGACACATTTAAGATCACTGGATTGATGTGGGAAAAATCTCAGAAGTCCCCGTACTGTACTACGCAATAATAGGCTACTCTCGCCAAACCCAGTGGGGCTGGAACACTGTCAGACTGACATGTCTGGCACCATTAATGTTAGGATTCTCTTAAAGCTGGGAGAGTAAGGGCCCCACTCACCTCTTCAGCATGGATTCCACATAACTTGTTTCCTGACAGCAGCTTGTTTTTCAAGCTTTTATTCTGAGAAAAGAACATGGTTTTATTACTGAAAAGTAATAAAATATTAAGGATTCCTCTAAATATTTCAGAAGCATTGGTTTATATTTTGTACAGGGATAAGTTGTTCAAGATGCCAGATAGAACCTAAATAAACTGGAAGTCTGTAAGTCCATAATTAGTGAAGACAGTCTTCCTTCCCTTCCTCATTGAAAACTTTGGACGAATTATCATTACAATATTCACTTAAAGGTTTAAATTATATGCTTAATATATTCATATATATATTCATATGTTAACAATTCAGTCTAACAATTATTGAAAACCTGCTATGGTGGCAGAGGTGTATGGAGAAAAGGCAGGGACTCACCTGATCTCTTCCCCCTCCCATTCCCCAAACACCTTTAAATAATGCCCTAAAATAACTCTAGAGTAGCAGAAACCACAAAAGGATAAGGTGAAAAAATTTTGCAGCTCAAGATAACCTAGAAATTCCGATGGAAAGGTCTCTTGCATCTGGGTGTAGTACAACCTGTGCTGGTACAACACCAGTCCTAACAAACCAGGAGCAGACCTTGGAAATCACTGAATCAGTAGCTGTAGCAGCTGTATCCAGGCCTCCTAGCCCACAGATGGTAAGGGGATCAAACAACTGGTCAGAAGGTGGTAACAGAGGTCTCTGTGCTAGCACTCAGGCAAGACTCTGTTGCTTTGCCAACACTTGGATCCAGGTTGCAGTCCGGGGTAGCAGTCCCAGGGTCAGGAGGAGCACTAACACCCCAGAGCTTACAGCACAGTGGAAGAAACCCTCGTCATAGTTCCAGGGAATACAAGAATGCTTGTAGTCACTCACAGATGAGAGCAAAGGCCAGGAGAGTAGTAAACATACCTCTCCTTAGATCATACACCTTGGAAGAACTGAAAACTCACAGGTTCCTAGAAGTATTTCTGAAATTGGCTGCACAAAACCCTTGAAGCTTGGGACAGTGCACCCTCCACCCTGGGAGCAGAGCTCCACTTTAGCAAAGAGTCTAAAGTCTGGAAAAATGAGCAAACAACAGAAAAAAAATCTGACCATAGAAAGTTATTATGGTGACAGGGAAAAACAAAATGCACACTCAGAAGATGACAAAACTCTTATATGCAAGCCTCAAAGAACAATATGAATTGGTCTCAGGCCATGGAAAAGATCAAAAAAGAGTTTAAAAATAAAATAAGAGAGGTAGAAAAAAGGAGGAAAAGAAATGAGAATGATGCAAAAAATCATGAAAAAAAAGAGACAACAGCTTTCTAAAGAATGCACAAAAATATTCAAAATAACATCTCAAAAGACAGACTAGGAGGGGACAGGGCCAAGATGGCAGAGTAAAAGCAGGGACTTTCCTGAGCTTTCTCCCAAAGCCTTCTAAATACCTGTAAAAAATGATTCTAAACAAATTCTAAAGCTAAAGAACTCATGGAATAACAGAGTGAAACAAAGCCCAAGGGAACCTAGAAAGTCAACAGGAAGGGTCATTTGCCCTGGGAAGGAAATGGAGTGCAATCTGATGTGGACTGTACCATCACAGACCAGCCAGAGCATTCCTCATGGGACTGAATCATTGGCAGCTGTGGCAATTTCCAGATTTTTTTCAACCTAAAACCTCAAAAAAGATCAGTGGAAAAATTCTGTGGGACCTGGGTGAAAGGGACACGCAGTTTGACCAGGCTGGTTCCAGCCCCAGGGTGGTGGGAGTGGGGTGGCAGCTGTGGGGGTGGCGGTGGCAGCGGCAGAAGCAACAAAGACTGCTTCCAGATACAGCAAGTAATACAAAATCCCTGAAGCCTGTGATAGTATACACACACACACACACACAAACACAAACACACACATACACACACCCACTGGAAGCAGAATTCTACCTTGACAAAGAGTTAGAAAGTTAAGTATTTGCCTGTGAAGATGAGTAAACATCATAAAAGAACCCGTAGTATAGAATCTTACTTTGATGACAAGGAAGATCAGGGCATACAACCAGAGGAGGACAGCAGAGTCAAAGATCTTGCATCAAAAGTTCCTACATCCTACATCCTCCAAGAGTAATATGAATTGGTCAAAGTATGTGGAGGAACTCAAAAAGGATTTTGAAAATCAAATAAGAGAAGTAGAGGAAAAATTGGGAAGAGAAACGAGAATGATGCAAGAAAATCAGGAAAAATGAGTCAGCATTTCACATCTAGGACAGAAAAGGCAAATGACAAATGTCGGAGTGGATATGGGAAAAAATGAGACACAAATGCACTCTTGGAGTTGTGAATGGATTCAATCATTCCTTAGAGCAATTTGGAGCTCTTCCCAAAGGCCTATAAAACCATATATACCCTCTGACCTAGAAATACCACTGTTAGGTCTGTATCCCAAAAGAAATTTAAGAAAAATAAAGTAAAAGGACCTATATGTAAAATAATATTTATATTATACTAGTTCTTTTCTGGTGGCAAAGAACTGGAAAATGAGGGGACGTCCATCAATTGGACAAGCTGTGGTTTATGATTATGGTGGAATACTATGGTGCTATAAGAAATGATGAGCTAGATGCTCTCAGAAAAAACCTGGAAAGATTCACATGAACTGATGCAAAGTAAAATGAGTAGAACCAGGAGACCATGTACATAGTAACAGCAATATTTTAAGATGATTAACTGGGAACAACTTGTCTATCTTCAGCAGTACAATGATCCAGGATAACTCTGAAGGATTTATGAGGAAAAATGGCATCATCCCCAGAGAAAGAATTGATGAACTCTGAATACAGATTGGAGTACACTTTGTTACTTTATTTTTCTTGGGATTTTATTTTGATCCATATTTTCTTTTACAAATGACGAATATGGAATATGTTTTGCATGACTATACATATCTAACCTATATTACATTACTTGCCTTCACAATGTGGGAGCTGGGGAGGGGAGAAAATTTGGAGCACAATTAAAAAAAAAATAATGTTGAAAATTGTTTCTTACATGTCATTGGGGAAAATAAAATACTAAATAGAAAAAAAACACCTACTCTGTGCAAGGCACTGTGCTAGTCTCTAGCTAGTTTTATCAGAGACAAGACAAAGAAGTTCTTGTTTTCAATGAGTTTGTATTATACTGCTTTTGTTATAGAATTTACATGCCCCCATACATGGTTTTCTCTGCAAAAATACTGGAGTGTTTGCCATTTCCCATTCCAGCTCATTTTACAGATGAGAAAATAGAGGCAAAAAAGTGCTAAGTGACTTGTTCAGGTTCACACAGATAGCATCTAAGGCTAGATTTGAACTCAGACTTTTCTGACTTGAGACGTGGTTTTCTATTCACTGAGCCACTTAGCTGCTCTTGTTGTAATGGAGAAGGAAAGATGTATGAAATTTTATAGGTAAGAACAACTTAACATAAGCAGTGATAAAGATATGCAAGATCAAAAGTAAGAGGCAGGAATAAGAAGGGAAAGGATTCCATGAATGAAAAAAACTGGTGAAAATTCCTAGAGCCAGGAGATGGAGTATCTTGTTTTAGAAAGGTAAGAAATGACTGGGTCATGGAAAGCCTTCTAAGCCAAACAAGGGATTTTATATTTAATATTGAGGGCAGCAGGAAGCCACTGAAGTTGCCTCAGTAGGAGTTGACAAGGAGGTCAGACACTCTTTAAGATCACTTTGATAGCCAAGTGGAGGATAGAATGGAGTGAAGAGAGAGTTTTGCTGAGAGACCCCCAAGGGCCTGTGACAACAATCCAGGCACAAGGTGAAGAGTGCCTGTATCAGGGTGGGAGTATTGTCAGAGTTAAGAAAGAGATCTCTACAGAGATTTAACAAAGATAGAAACAATAGAACATGACAACAAACTGGACATGGGAGGTGAAAGTGAAGAGTCTCCTCTAAACTGGTGTCCAGATGGACTGGGAACATGGTGGGACCCTAATGTGAACCTTAGGAACAGAGGAGGGTTTGAGGGGAAAGAAAACAAGTACAGCTTTAAACATGTTGAGTTAAATATCTTTCCTGGAGATCTAGTTCAAGATGCCAAGTAGGCAGCTGAACATGCCCTCGACATGAATCCTTTCCTGATGTGCCCTCCAAGTACCACTTAATTAACTGGTGTTGTTCAGCAGTGTTAAATGAGGTTATCTTAGCAAAAGATACTGGAATGGTGTTGCATTTCCTTCTCCACTTCATTTTACATATGAGTAAACTGAGGCAAACAGGGTTAAGTGACTTGTCCAGGGTCACACAGCTAGTTAGTGTCTGAAGCTAAATTTAGTCAGAAAGAAGAGTCTTCCTGACTCCAGGCTTAGCATTCTAAACACTATGCCACTATTTCATGTATTTAACTACCTTGTAGTTACTTTTATTTATTCTATATACACTTATATATGTGTTTTTCTACCCCAGCATTACAATTTAAACCCTTGTGAATAGGAATTTTTTTTTCATTCTTTGTATTTGTTTCCCAGGAACTTAGTGCAACATCTGACACACAATAAGTTCCCAATAAATGTTTGTTGATTGACTCTGAAAACTGGTGGATGGTAGAGCCACCCTTTTTAATAATTTCATTTTTAATGGCAGTAAACTCTAAAATCGTAAGGGCCTCCACTTTGGGCTTTAAAAGCCCTTCACCATCTGACTCCTTCCTACCTTGTGAGTCTTCTTACCTTTTACTCCCTTCCTCATGCTAAGATTCAGCTACACTGGACTTTCTGTTGTTCCTAGATCTCCATACTCCATCTCCCAACTCCTTTTCTTGTCACTTGTCCTATATCTGTAATAATCCCTCTCCTCACTTTCCTCTCCAGCTTCTCTAGCCTGTGAGTTTTAGGCCTTCTTCATATTGTCCTTCTGCAAGAAACCTTTTTAAGTCTCCCATCCTTACTGCCTTTCCTTTGAAATTGCTGGTCTTCAGTCATCTTCAGTCATGTCTGATTCTTCATGACCCCCTTTTGGTGTTTTGTGGTAGAGATACTGGAATAGTTTGCCATTTCCTTCACCAGCTCCTTTTACAGATGAGGAAATTGAGACATACAGGGTAAAGTGATTTGTGCAGGGTCATTTAACTAGTAATTGTCTGAGGCGGGATTTGAACTCAGGGAGATGAGTCTTCCTGCCTCCAGGGCTACTGCACTACTCACTGTGCCACCTAGCTGCCTTCTTTTGAGAATATTTCCCATGTATACTGTATTGTGTATATTCACTTATTTGCATATTATCTCACCCAGTAGAATGTAAACTTCTTGAAGGTAAGGACCATATTTTTTTTTAACCTTTCTTTGTATCCTAGCACTTAGGATAATATAGGGTAAAAAGTAGGTGCTTAATAACTCTTTGTTGTTCAACAAACAAAGCACTCCCTCTTTCAGATCCAGGCATTTTCTTTGGTTGTTCCCCATGCCTGGAATGCTCTCTCTCCTTCACTCTGACTACTGATCTCCCTGGATCCTGGTAAGTCACAAATAATATCCCCTTTTCTACAGGAAGCCTTTCCCAATTCCTCTTAATTCCATTGCCTTCCCTCTACTAATTATTTCCTATTTATTTTGTATATTTGTTCGCATCAGATTATAAGCATGTTGAGGGCTGGGAGTGTTAATGAGCATGTGGGGAAAATACTTCATTATTTCTCATTTATTAATATTGTTTAAACCAAGGCTTTATGGTGAGAAAATTACCTAACCTGGAACTTAGTGTAGATTCCATCAATATCTTGTTTTAAAATAACCCACATTTTGAGTTAGGGGTTCCCCAAATTAAATTGAATGTTTATATTTACCTGATTATATATCAACCTTGTTTTTACTTTATATAATGTGAAGCTTACAGAGGTTCAGGAGGGAGATGCACCTTTTTCTGGCTCCCTTCTTTGCCAAATGACCTAATGAAACACTTTTTAAATCCATGTTGGGTTTTTGAGTTTACTCTCTGCTGACAATAACCAACAATTACAATGAATGATTTGGTTGTTCACTACAGGACTCAAGAACTTATTTGGTTCAACACTGAGTCCTCAGCAACATTTCCATCATTTAAATGAGTCATTGAAATGGTGCATATAACACATGGTTTTCAAAGAACTTCATATCAATCACTTAATTTGATCTTTCCCACAACCCTGTGAAGTATGTGATAAACTGACATGCCCATGTTATAGATGTTACTACTAAGGCTTATAGGGGCTAAGACAGGGGTGGAGAATCTGGGGCCTGGAGGCTACCTGTGGTCCTCTAGGTCCTCAAATGTGGCCCTTTGACTGAATCCAAACTTCACAGAACAAATCTCTTCATTTACAACAAATTCC
>JAQQSK010005517.1:0-14870 GCA_028658325.1 Potorous gilbertii
GATCTTTTGGGGTAAGGGATGAAGGTCTCAGCTTCTGAAATTGCTTCCTGATGAGATTGGATATAGAGCTGTCCCTGCCTTGATAGGTCTTATTTAAGGGATACACAGCATGAGCAGTTAACCTGGAAGTTGCTGGCTTGCACTCTGGAAAAGACAAACCTGGCATGGAGGTTAGACAAAGACCAAACAAGAGAGCCATTTTTAATGAAATGTGATGGCATCCTGCCTCAGTCCCAGTGCCTAACTTCTAAACTGAGTGAGATAAAATGAAAATGAATAAATCAGAACTGGAGGGCCCTGCAATCTGCTTTTATTTAAATCGGGAAAAGGGGTTAAAATTGGGTTGTCGTATATTTGAAAGCTCGGATTCAATTAAGAACAGAAGAGAAAGGTCAGCATACTCTCTGATTGCTTGGCCAGCTTCTCATCCCCAACTTGTTTCTTACCCCTTCCCCACATTTTTGCCAGTCTCACAGTCTGTGCTTGGAGGAGATGCCCATGTCTATAAGGTTCCAGAATCATTGAAGTGCTGAAGCCACCCTGCTTCTTATTTTACTGAGAAACTGAGCTCATTAGGCTTGAAGCAGCTCATCCTGTCCTTTTCAAAGGATCTCTTATCCCTTCCTTCTATGTCATAGGATGGTTTCCCTCTTCCTCTCGAAAGTTAAGATTTATGAATGCTCTCTATACCATCTTCTCATTCTCTAGAACCTCTCTCCTCAATTCTCTTCCCCTCTTCTAGATTCTATAAACTCAAGCTTCTCACCGTCTATATCCATTGGTTTCCCCATCTCAAAAAAATCCCTTTTCTTGATGCTGCTACTCACTCTATCAATCAATTAACATTTATTAAGTGCCTACTATTTTCCAGACACTATGCTAGGGGCCAAGGACGCAAAAATAGGCAAAAGATAGTTTCTGTCCTCAATGAGTTTATAATCTAGTGGGGGGTACAACACGAAAAGAAATATATACAAGAGAAACAGATAATTGACTGAAGGAAGGCACTGTAATTAAGAGGGACTGGGGAAAGTGTCCTCCAGAAGATGGAACTTTAGCTGGAACTCTAGCTAGAATCCCAATGCTATCTTTCCAGCCTTATTTACCTTTCTGTTCAATTCAGGTTTTGAATTTAACAAAGTATTTCTCAAAGCATCTACTATGTCCATGGATGGAAGTAGTGTAGGTTTAAAAAAAAAAAAGAGTGTAGGTATAAATGGATAGAACACTGACCTTACAATCAAGAACTGGGTTAAAGCCTTGCCTCTGGTACAGAGGCAACTCGGTGGTACAGTGAGGAGGGTGCTGGAACTAGAGTCAGGAAGATCTAGGTTTATATCCTACTTCAGACACCAGCTGTCACTTAATCTCTGTCTGCCTTAGTTTTCTCATCTGTAAAATTGATATAAAAACAGCACCTACCTCCCAGGGTCATTGCAAGGATCAGATAATATTTGTAAAATGCTTTGCAAAGCTTAAGATGCTAACTAAATATTAGCTATTAATACTACTATTACTCACCATCTCTGTGTTGGGGTGGCTAGGTGGTACAGTGGATAAAGCATTGAGCCTGAAGTCAGGAAGATCCAAGTTCAAATCTGACCTCAGATACCTATTAGCCATCTCACCCTAGACTAGTCACTTAACCCTTATTTGCCTCAGTTTTTTGTCTCTAAAATGGAGACACTCTGGAAAATGAAATGACAAACCACTTCAGAATCTTTGCCAAGAAAACCCCATGGCCAGAAGTCCATGGGGTCATGAAGAGTTGGACACAATTACACAACTCTCTGTGTGACCTAGGGCAAGTTATTTAATCTCTGCTGGCATCAGTTTCATCAAAGGTAAAATTGGGAGCATCTACCTCTCAGGGTTATTGTAAGGGTCAAATGAGGGAATATTTGTAAAGTGCTTATCAGAGTGCCCATCACATAGGAGATGTTTCATAAAACCTTCTTTCCTTTCTATGTGGTCATGGACCTTTCAGTGTCCCAGTAACCTAAGACTGTACGATATTGACAGGTAGGGTCTACATAGAGGAGAAGTTCACTATAATGGTAAAATCGGTGGTCTGGACCCTCCCAGGTACGTATTTTCTGGCCTGATCTCACATAATTCCCTACTCTACCTCCAGTAAGCTCCTAATCTCTTTTGCTGAATCAGCTACTGAAAGTCTATACGTATTAGGTGTATTCTTGCCTCTAAGTTTTTGCATGTGCTGTTTCCTAAGCCTACAACTTCCTAGCCAATTTAGCAGCTAGAAATACAAGGTAGTCAGTTAGGATCACGTGGGTAATTCTCTCTCTTGAGTTTCGTATCCACATTTCCACTTATCTAGTGGACACCTCAATGTTCTTTCAAACTCAACATGTCTAAAATTGGGTTCATTTTCCTCTGAAATGGATTCTTCGTCCCAACTTTCCTGTTTCCATCCATGGCACTGTTATCCTTCCAGATATTTGACCTTGAAAGGTCAGAATCCTCTTTGGCTTGTCTCTTTCCTTTATGCCACAGGAGAGGCCTAACCATCATCTGTGGTGCTAGTGGCAAGCAGCATGAAAGACATCCTCAAATCAACTTTTGAAGATAAGATCTCGGGAAAATGGAATAGGGAGAGACCTGAAGGGGAGACCTTGGATTTTAGGAAACAAGGTCCCCCTGAGAGATATGAACTCCATGACATGGAGACAGTGACTCCAAGTTACTGTGAAGTTTTCTGTAGTGAAGTTGTCTCACAGGAGACAGAGAGAAGCATGAGATCAGTCTAAAGAATAGGAGGTCACCTAGGCTGTTGCTACCCCACAGGAGGAAGAAAGAAGTCTCTCTCAGCTTTCTATTTTAACTAGTTTCACTAGCTCCATGCTAAGCTCAGTTGTTTCTACCAGCTGAACTAGATCAGGTGTGCTCACTCCCCTCTAAATTCCAGTAACTGGGACGAAGCTCCTATCACTCCACCCTAGTTATGATGCTGCCTTACACGTAGCCAAGTAGTCTTGAGGCTCAGTTGGTTCTTCCTTTGAATTTCTCCTATTTTTTCAAATCTTTACTTCTACTACTACTACCCCACACCACTCTAAGCCAGGTTGGTTCACTTATTATGTCCCTAGAATATACTCACTTCTAACTTGACTTTGGCCATTCTTAGCTGTAATGTTCTTTTACTTTCTGGCTTTCTTGTCCAAATCCACCTATCTTTCAAGGCCCTGTTTAAGTTTTATTGCTTTTGTGAAGCCTTCCTTAACTACTCTGCATCCTAAACAAGTCTTTCTTCTGAGCCCACTGGAACGTACATCTTCAGTTTTTGCTAGGCAGTGGACAGGGGCTGCCTTGTGTTGTCCAGAGACTCTTGAGGTGTCTTTTGTCCCTCCAGGAGATGTAAGCTCTTTGAGGACCGTGACCAGATATTTGTCTCCCGCACAGTGATCGCTACAGAACTATGCCTCAAATGACTGCTTACGACATTTTTTTTACTGACTAACTTTACATTGAAGAGGGCAGTTTGAGGCAGTGGGCAGAAGGCTGGATATGGAGTCACAGACCTTGACCTCAAGCCTATTTGTGTGACCTTTCCTCTCTCTGAGTCTCAGTTTCCTTCTTTGTAACCTTCTGAGGGAGGGGATTAGGTACAGTAGAAATCCTGCTAGGTTTGGAATAAAGAGACCTGGGTGGGAATCCTGGTTCTACCATTTCCTATCTGTACAACCTTGGATGAGTCACCTAACCTTGCTCTTGTCTAAAACTTAGGGTACAGGAGAAGATGATGGGCCCTTCCAGCTCTAAAGGTATGTGTGATCCTATGATCAGCTGAGCTAAGTGCTTGCCACCTCTTAATCTTGGCACCAGACACAATCTTCCATGACATTTTTGGTTACTCTCTTAAGTCAACCTTTACTTTCTCTTCTACTCCCCTTATTTTTCAGCTTCACTCTTACTTCTTTCCCTTCTTTATTACATCTTTCCCCTCTTTATTACTTCTTTCCCCCTCTTTAGACCAGTTGGTGGCCCCCACAGGCATTGTTTATGGCAGTTTGACAGGCCTTAGGGCTACGGGGGGGGTCTAATACCCCAATTTTCAGCTCCTTTTAAAACAAGACCATTTAAATGGGCCTTGCTCAATCCCTTTAGCATTACCCAAGGATAAGATTAATTATTAGATGTGGTTTTTGAATGATTTCCCTGTAATATTAATGAATTTGCACTGACTTATTCTTCAAGAGACTGAGAATAATTCAACTTGTTTCAATTCAACAAGCCTTTATTAGGCTCCTGCTCAGTGCCTGGTGACAGGTCATGCTAAGTACCTGGGGAGATGAAGACCCCACCCAAAACAAGCAGCTTCCATCCTCTAGGGGTTCCCCTTTTATTGGCGGCAGATGGAATAGATGGAATTATTTGGAAAGGGGTCCAGGCTCTTGAGATCCTTAAAACAAACACTAGGGGCAGTCTAGAAAGAGGGAGTGGGAGGAAATAATCATGTGTATGGAGCCTACTATGGGCCTGGCATGGTGCTAAGCTCTTGACAAATATTATATTCTTTGACCTTTGCAGCAACCATAGAAGGGAAGTACCATTATTATACTCATTCAGAGGTGAAATGACTTGCCCAGAGTCTTACAGCTAGTAAGGGGGAAAGAAATCACAGATGGATGGCTTGAGGAGAGAGGAAGCATTCAGGGTTTGGGCAGTGTGCCCTTTTCTTTATGTTGCTGATGGCTTATTGACTAACTGTACATGTAATCTTAGGGTTGTGTTGTTGCAATAGTGGTGATTTTGATGGCATCAGTTGAGAGAACTACTTCCTGCTAGTCAGTTACCTCCCTGTCCTGTAACCTGGTTCCTGTGGTTGTTCAGGGTCCCCTAAAGTTAAGACCTTGGGCATTGCTGTGGCTGTGGATTTTAGTCTATCTGTCACTGGGGGATCTGGAGAAGAAAAAGAGGGGGAAGATTGGAGGGTTTTGTCAGAGTGATTGTCCAGAAATGGGAAAGCAGAATAAACGGGGTCAAAAGGAGACCTGGAGGTTCACTCCTCATTCCTTCCCTCCCAAGCTTTAGCTATGCTGTATACCCAACCTAGTAATAAGGCCAAAAGACTGCTTACAATGTATTCCTGCCTGCAGGAGGCTAGGGACTTCTGCTGTAGTCAGCTGATGCCCTGAAGAGCTGGTGTTATGTTTGAACCATGGGATTTTGAGGTTTTTTTGGAGGAAAGTGCTTTTTACACTTTTGTTTCTGGAGTTGGCAGAATCAGAATAGTGGCTAATGATCTGCATGTCATAACCGCCAACAACAACTTCCTACTACACCTGGGATTTCTTTGGAAAGTGCTAAAATAGTCTTTCTTTGTCTTCCTAAAAACCACACATAGGAAGCTGGATAAGGAAGAGAGTATGGGGCTAGATTTGAATATGCAAATTTGCCTCTGATGCTGAGAACATTTGGATTCGTAGCCATTAAAAAAAAAAAAAATTCAAGCGAGTTCCTCTGGACCTGTAATCCTAGTGCTAAAACTAAATTAGGATACTTCCGTTTTTCTTCTAGAGGGATGGTAGATTACAGGTGTGGAATGAGGCAAACACTGTTGAACATTCAGTGCTGTTTAGTTTTGCTTTACTGTACTTCTTTGTTACTGTATATTCAATAGAAGTCATGCAAGTTTTTGATGGTGGAATGTGGTCAGCAAAGGCCTTGCTAGAGGAAGAGGTACCTGAACTATGCTTTGAAGGAAGTCAGAGATTCCTAGGGCCTGAGAGAGAAAGGGGTGCTTTCAGACACAGGAGGACTCTGTGCCTGTGCTAAGACGAGGAAGATTTTTGTACAGGGGGAACCTTGGCTGTGTGATTAGATAATCTCATTCTAATGTCTGAATAGTTTCGGGTTTTTTTTTTTAACTATTGCCATGACATTCTGTGCCAGAATTCTAGAAATATGTCTCAAATGATTTCCAGGGGGAAAAATCTACCAAATCACAGTAATTAATTCTTTGAAGTAAAGCAAATATGTATAGTTTAAAGTGCAACTTTAAAAGAATCTATGAAGTGGCAAACGTCCGGAGTTTAGCTTCATTTTGTTTATAAAGCCTAACGGTCCACTTTGAATGAAAATATCTTTCCAAATATTAAATACCAAATGAGTCAGGAAATGGGTGGGTGACATATAAAAGAAGAACCCCAAAATATAGTTGATTCCATTTGGGGAATTTTGCATATCTCACAAAGATACACATTCACTGAGTCGTCCTGAGAAAAAATAAAGCTGGAATCACACACCCAGATATGTAGGGGCATTAGGAAAGGGGTACTTTGTACAGTGGGCCACTCAGAGCAGGTCTGAAGAGACATGAGCAACCCCCGGCCTAAGGCCAAAGTCTCTTCCTGGCCCAGGGTTGGCCCAGCGCAGTGAGTGCACCTAAGACTGGGGCACCGGGATAGGGTGACAGTAGGAAACCCTGTTTCTTACCTACATTTTTTCTTGGCGTCCTTGGCAAAGCACCGAGGCATTATGGCAGTCCACGGATAATGGGGGCCCCAGCTGGCTGTGGATTTGAACTCAGCACCCTGCTATGAGCATCTGCCCTAGAGTGAGCCGGAGGGTTTACCCCTCTGTCACTGTGCAGAGGCTAGGTGAAGCCCTCTACGGGCACTCACTTTAGGTTTTTCAGGTGAGAAAGTTCGTCCCGGTCCTTTCTTTGCCAGGCTGGGGGAACATGGAGGAGGGGGTGGGGCACTAGGGGTTTCGGGGATCCTCCAAGTGTGAGGAAAAGGTTCCACGTGTCTCGTTTTTCCTTAATTCCCAAGCCAGAGTCTTGCCAGTCCCTTCCTCCCCAGAGTCTACCCCTCACGGCCCCGGCCTGCTTTCCGGCCTGGCGGGCGGGTGGCCAGGCAGGCAGTCTGGCAGGCAAGTGGGAGGCTGGGGCAGGTCCCAGCCCTCGTGTCAACAGCACAGAGGAGCAGAACAGCCTGCCTGAACTACAATTCCCACAATACTCTCGGCCGAGGCCCGGCTGGAGGTGGGTGGGGGAGCTGGAGGGAGAGGGAAATCCCGCCCCGCAGCGCAACAGCAGCGACACAAAAGCCCTACTTTACAACCTCCTAGAGAAAGTGGAAGTAAGCGAGCTTATGTGGGGTGGAAGGAAGGAAGGAACGAAGGAAGGAAGAAAGGAAGGAAGGAGGGAAGGAGGGAAGGAAGGAAGAAGGGAAGGAAGGCGGGAAGGAGGGAAAGCAGGGTAGGTGGGCGGGGAAGGGAGCAGTGGGGAGGGCAGAGGAGGGGCGGGCGCGAGGGAGAGCCCCAGTTGCTTCCAGGAGTGAGGAAGTGGCTTTTTTAAACTACCCCTATCCCTGATCCCCACACCCCCCTCCCAATTTGGTCTACTAGACTTGGCCCCCTGGGGCTGGAGTGGGGTACCAAATACCAAGCGCCACCGCGCAAGCCCGCCGAGCATTAGGGGCGGGCTGGGGCTGCCCGGTACCTACCCCTTGGCCCTGGAGTGCAGGACTGGGGGGGGGGGCGGCGTTCTGAGAGCAGGAACGGGGCGAGCATCCCCCTCGGTAGATCTGTTCGATGTGGGAGACAAGACGACAGAAGTGGGGGAGAGGAAAATTGCTCAAAGTCCGGGATCAGAGGAACTGACCTGGGTGCCCTGGGATAAGGCTTCTCCCCCCCCTCACCACGCCCCTTCCCCGTGCCCCAATTGGGGCAGTAAATCCTCAGCTGTAAAGGCCAGCGAGTAAAGCACGGGGTTGCGCAGGGTTGTGCAGGGCTGTGCGGGGCAATTGGCCCGACAAGGGCCAGCGGTGTTAAACGAGATTGGGTATACCTTCGGTTCTCCCCAGCATCTCCACCCTCCCACCCCCCCACCCTGGCAGGAGGACGCTTGGGTATCTCTCCTCTCTCTTCCTCTGGGGACTGCGGAATCTGCCCGAGTGTGTGTGTGTGTGTGTGTGTGTGTGTGTGGGCGTGTGTGTGTGCGTGTGTGAGTGTGCGGGCGCCTGTGTATGTAAGTGAGTGTGTGTGTGGAGGCAGTGAAGATAAGGGAAAAGAGGTGGGCAGACGGGTGCCGCCCCCAGGGAAGTGCGGGCCTGGGGGTGGGGTAAGAAGGAAAAGATGGCCGCCGGGCTGCCTAGGAGCCAAGGGGGCAGTGCGGCGATAGTGCCCGCTGGCTGCAGCGTGGTAACGCTGACAGCCGGTGGTTAGGGCAGAGGAGGGTGAGTGAAGGGACCTAGTGTGTGAGGAAAGGAAGGAAGGAGGGAGAGAAGCAAGGCATTTGCCCGGGCGGGGCGCTGCTGTCGTTCGCGGGTGCCCGCCGCAGTGTGTTGAGCGCGCGGCGCCTCCCGACTTACTCGCCCGCCCGCCTGTCTGCTGCTCTGCTCGCCAGCCCAGTCTGTCGCCCTGGCTGCGGCTGCCCACCGTCGCCTGCCCTTCCTCGAGATGTTCCGATGGAGCTTCGGCCGCTTTGTAAGTACAGCCGCTCTCCGAGCGCCCGCCTCGAGGGTGCGTGCGTTTGTTCCGCTTCCCATTTTCTTCCGCCCCAATCAGCCGGCCAGGGCCAGCCGGCTGGCGGTCGATTCCGGGTTTTCAGACTGTCCTGATAGCTCTGGCTGCCCGGTGCCCCCTCTCCCCGGCCCCTCCCCTCCCCTCCCCTTCCTACTATGCATCCGAGCCTCTCGAGACACGCCGGCGCCCGGACCAACTCGGGGCCGCCGCGGAACGAGCAGGAACCGGGCTCACCCCGCAGCCCGGAGGGTTCCAGCTGCGCTCTGGGAACTGGGCGGCCCGCTGGAAGACTGGCTGTGGGAGCCTAGCGGAGCCGCGCGTGGTCCGCTGCCCTGGCCCTTTTCGCCCCAGCCCCGAGCTAACCCTAGCCGAATATGGCGTTGGAGTAGCGGGCAAAGGCGCCTTTTGTTTCCCCTGCCGGGAGCATATGGAGGCAGTAACCTCGAGCCGCAAACCCGAGCACATCGGAAACTTTTGGAGGGGACGGGGGCGGGGAGAGAGAGAGAAAGAGACAGAGAGACAGACAGACTGGTTGGGCTAGGCTAGGGGCAGCCGCCCTTAGGCCACCCCCATCGTGCGTCGCAGCACTGGACAACCTAGCTTGGCCCACTGTGTAGGGTGCCCTTTTCGAGGGGCTGCCCTCACGCTCGGGAAGTAGGATCGGGGTGCCGTTTGGCGCTGGGAGCCACTAAGAAGCCCCCGGGGGCTGCATGCACGGTGTTTGCCAAGTGTCGGGGAGCCAACCGGGCTGCCTGAGCTCGGAATGTACGATGTGTTTGGAAGGAGGAAGCCAGACAGGCTGCATCTAGACCTCCCTCCACATTTGACAACCCCTCCCCCACCCCGCCGCCACACACACACACACACACACACACACACATTCATACATATACTGTCACACACAAGCACATCATACCACGCTCACACATATACATACGCACACACGCCCCGGAGTCTAAGGATTCTGCTTCTGCAGCCTGTCTGGGCTGGGCGAAGACAGATAACTGACTTGTTCCCGAGTAACCTGTTTACACCTTCAGGATGCAGGAAGAATCGAGCAAAAATAAACATAAAAATTAAAGTAAAAATTAAAAAGGAGGGAACGCTACACTACTCCTCTGTTGTCTGCTATATGCAGCAACTTCCATGAATTGCAGAAAGGTGGTGGGAAAAGGAGTCCCCTTTCAAATTGGGAATTTTTTCCCCCTAAGGCTAGGGGGTTGGGGAAAGAGAAACTGCTAGACACTTTGGGAGAACTTGATTATTAGGCAGATTTTCCCGTTACCTTTTTCAGCTGAAAATGTGCCTCAGCTATCTTTTTTACCACAGTCTGCTTATCAATGGTTATGTATTGTGAATTTGTTCCGTACCATGAACCTGCTGGGATTCCATGAGGCTTTTCAACTTGGAAAAAACCCCTGCTGGGTGGAGGAAAATCTCTTTGTTTGGGGCGTTGGTATCAGCATCTTGATTGATTGGTGGGATCTCTAAATTTTACTCAAATGGAATATAAAATGAGAGATAATTTTCTGAAAGGATGAAGTGGGGAGAGGGAACAGTTTGGTGGAGAAGGAGAAGTTTGGGGACAGTGAAGATTTGGGAGGGGAGGGAAAAATTGAGAGAGAGAAGTTCCTTTGTGGGAGGGTTTGGGGGAATAGAATGTAGGGATGGGAGAAATCAGGTGGGGTAGAATATTGTGTAGAGAGAAGAGTGGAGGGAATTACTATAGGAAGTGTTGTCAAAACAAACAACTGAGAGATTATACTGAGCTTCAGAGTGTTTAGAGCTCAGTAGGACCATGTCTGCTGAAGCCATGTATTTCCTTCTATTTCTGCTTCTCAGCTTCCCAAATACCCTCCCAAAAATGGGTAAATATATAAAACTGAATTTTGCCAGGCTTGTAGAATAGCTAGGGAGAGGCTAAAATTTGAGACAGGAAGATTTTGGGGAAGGGAGAAAATTGGGAGAGGAAGATGTTTGGTGGGTATAAAGAACGTAGAGTAGAGGTAGACATTGGGAGGGAGGGAGAAATTTGGTGCAGATAGAAAGACTTGGGGAGATGGAAAATTGGGGGAAGGAAAAATTTTCCTAGAGGGAAAAGTTTGGTGGGGAGGGAGAAGCTTAGGAAGCGTGACAATTTGAAGTGGAACGGAAAAATTGGGAGGGAGAAGTTTTGAGGTAGGAATATTTGGAGACTGTGAGAAGATGGTGGTGGGAGAAATGGGGGTGGGAGAATATTGAGTTCAGAAATGAATGGAAGGAAATGGTACACTAATTACTGGCAAGGTAAAAGACTAGTGGGATTCTACTGAGCTTCAGACTCTTCAGAGTTAAATAGGACCATGACCGCTCAAGTCATGTATTTCCTGGAATTTCTGCTCCTTTTCTGACCAAAAACCTTCTCAAAAGTAGGTATAGATAGAATTTTACGTCCAGATACACATAGAATAATAAGGAGAGGGAAAAGATTGAGAGACGGAAAAGATTGAGAGACGGAAAAGTTTGGTGTGGAGGGAGAAGTTGGAGGAGCAGAACAAATTAAGGGGGAGGGGGAAGATTTGGGGATGGATCATGTTGAGGAAGGATGAAGTTGGGAGAGGGAACACTTTGGTGGAGAGGGAGAAGTTTGTGAAGAGTGAAGATTTGGGGTGAGAGTGAAAAATTGAGAGAGAGGACTTTCATTGTGGAAGGATTTGGGGGAAGAGAATGTTGAGTGGGGAGAGAAATCAGGAGTGGTAAAATAGTGTGTAGAGAGAATGATGGAGGGAGTTACTATAGGAACTACTGGCAAAGGAAAAAACTAGCAGAATGCTACTGAGCTTCAGACTGTTCAGAGCTCAGTAGGAGCCTGGCTGTTGAAGCCTTGGATTTCCAAACATATCTGCTTCTCACGTTCCCAAATACCCTCAAAAATGGGTAAATATATAAATTGAATTTTGCGAGGCGTGTAGAATAGCTAGGGAGAGGCTAAAGTTTGTGACAAGGAGAATTTGGGGAAGTGAGCAAATTGGGAGAGGAAGATGTTTGGTAGGGATGAAGAAGGTGGAGTAGAGGCAGACACTGGCAGGGAGGGTGAATTTTAGGGCAGAGGGAGAGGCTTGGGGAGTTGGAAAATTAGAGGGGAAGAAAAGTTTTGTGGGAGGGAACAGTTTAGTGGGGAGGGAGAAGCTTAGGAAGCATGACAATTTGAATTGGAATGGAAAAATTGGGAGGGAGAACTTTTGAGGTTGGAATATTTGGGGAGAGTGAGAAGATGGTGGCAGGAGGAATGGGGGTGGGAGAATATTGGGTACAGAAATGAATGGAGAGAATTAGTATATTAAAAATTTGGAAGGTAAAAAATGTGGCAGAATTCTATTGAGCTTCAGACTATTCTAAGTTTAGTAGGACCATGCCTGCTGCGGTCTTGTTTTTCCTGTTATTTCTGCTTCTTTTCTGACCAAATACCTTCTAAACAATAGGTATACGTGGAATTGAAAGTCCAAATACATGTAGAATAGCAAGGGGAGGGAGAGGATTGAGAGAGGAAAGGTTTGGTGGGTAGGGAGAAATTGGAAGAACACGAGAATTTTGGGGGAGGGAAAAGCTTGGGGAGATGGATACTTTTGTGGAAGGATAAAGTGGGGAGCGGAAACAGTTTGGTGGAGAAGGAGAAGTTTGGGGAGAGTGAAGATTTGGGATGGGAGGGAAAAATTGAGAGAGAGAAGTTTCTTTGTGGGAGGGTTTGGGGAAGAGAATGTTGGGATGGGAGAAATCAGGTGGGGTAGAATATTGTGTAGAAAGAAGAATGGAGGGAGTTACTATAGGAAGTGTTTGCAAAGCAAACAACTGGGAGAATTTTACTGAGCTTCAGAGTGTTCAGAGCTCAGTAGGACCATTGCTGCTGAAGCCATGTATTTACAGCTATTTGTGCTCTTTGCTGAACAAATACCTTCTAAACAGTATACATACATAGTATTTTAGGCCCAGATACCTGTAGAATTACAAGAAGAGGGAGAAGGTTGAGAGAGGGAAAAGTTTTGGGGGGAAGGTGAAGACAGAGGAACAGAACAAATTATGGAAGGAGGGAGAAGATTTGGGGGAGGAAAATGATGGTGTAAGACGAAGTTGGGAGAGGGAACAGTTTGGTGGAGACGGAGAAGTTTGGGGAGAGTGAAGATTTGGGGTGGGAGTGAAAAATTGAGAAAGAGGAGTTTCTTTGGGGAGGGTTTGGTGAAAGAGAATGTTGGGGAGGGTTAGGAATCAAGAGTGGCAGAATATTGTGTAGAGAGAACAATGGAGGGAATTACTATATTAACTGTTGTGAAAGGAAAACCACTGGTAGAATGCTACTGAGCTTCAGACTGTTCAGAGCTCAGTAGGAGCCTGACTTTTGAAGCCTGGGATTTCCAAACATATCTGCTTCTCACTTTCCTAAATACATTCTCAAAAATGGGTAAGTATATAAAACTGAATTTTGCGAGGCTTGTAGAATAACTTGGGAGAGGCTAAATTTTGAGACAGGGAGAATTTGGGGAAGGGAGCAAATTGGGAGAGGAAGATGATTAGTAGGGATGAAGAAGGTGGAGTGGAGGTAGACCTTCGGAGGGAGGGTGAATTTTAGAGCAGATGGAGAGTCTTGGGGAGATGGAAAATTAGAGGGGAAGAAACGTTTTGTGGGAGGGAGAAGCTTAGCTCTGGGTACATTTACCTGTCACTTGAGCATTCTTGTCCCTTGGAAAGCTACCTCCACAAATCCTGAGTATATCCTGTATCTATTTCCTTTATAGGGTTCTTTTTGCCTTCTCAATATTTACTGTTCTTTTTATTTGGAAAATTTCATATTACATCTGTCATTACGTTGTTTAATAATTTCACCATTAGGAGAATATCATTATTGTATTTTGACCACATGTTACAATTTGACCACAAATATAGGTGAAAATTTTAAAAGGTGTTCATAATTGTTGTATCCTATTATACTAACTCAGAGATGTTCCAGTATCAGTCTTTTATTTAATAGATTTAGTATTGTACCTACAAAACGTCTTGATTATAGAAATTTGCTATAGGGGGACATAGTTATAAAAATACCATATCATAACAGAGGGAAAAAAACTACCTTAACTCTGTTTGATTCTACGCATGAGTCAAATCTGACAGTCAGTACCATAGTCTCAGGGTGTTAAAAAAAAAACCAAGGCTCACGATTAACCAGGTGGGGATATTTAAAGGAAATAGCACGGTGGAGAGGGAGCAGTTAGGTGGTGCAGTGGATGGAGCACCAGTGCACGAGTCAGGAGGACCTGACTTCAAATCTCACCTCAGACACTTGACACTCACTAGCTGTGTGACATTGGGCAATTCACTTAGCCCCAATTGCCTTATCCTGGGTCATCTCCAGTCGTTCTAATGAATATCTGGTCACTGGATTCAGATGACTCTGGAGGAGAAGTGAAGTTGGTGACCTGCACAGCCCTCTCTCATTGAGGGTATGGTCTTCTTCGGCAACAAAGCATGAGCACACACACACACACACACACACACACACACACACACACATACACCATTGAATTATAGAATGGGAATAATTTCTTCTTAGTGTTGTTGCTGGTTCACTCACCTGTGAACTTGCTTAACTTGTTTTAATGAATGAATTTTTAAAGTTAAAAATCAATTCTTGTTTTCCCTTCCCCTACCTTTTTAATGAGGTATACCCTGAGCTATGAACGAAGCATGCCAAGTATTTTACTGGTGGATTGACCAAAAAATGCCTTTTTTTTATTGTGCCTGCTCACTTGTTCTGACTGTGTCTGGATATATTTTTATGTTTGTGACAGTCATGCAAAACTAAAATTCTAGTAAATTCACTAATTTCCCTCCTTCCTTTCTAAAAAATATATTTCTATAAGCTACATACAGGTAAAACAACCAATATATATTACTGATTGAGTAATGATGATTAATGGATTAAATTATAGATTTGGTTAATTAATGTGCTTCTTTGTCACTTGTAACAAAAACATTACTATGTCACCCAAAAAACTAAATGACAATCCACTACTATGCCTCAGTAAATATGCTACTTCTCCCTAAGGTAGAGAAGAATAATTTGAGAACTGGTCTCCATCAGTAAAACCTAGGTTTAAGTCTTGCCTCAGACATATACTGATCATGTGATGTCAGTATATGACATCACACTGAGTGTGACTGGGCAAATCAATCTCTTAGTGCCTCCAGGTAACTCTCTTAAGACTGTGAGGAGAAAAGTGTTCATTTGAAGAAGTATAGGAATTCAAAGTTAAAGTCAGTCACAGATTTAGCCTCTATCATCCACCTTCATACCCTGTCCCCAAAGTGTAGTTGAGGCTTGTTTGAAAGTATACTCATCTGGGGAGGGG
>JAQQSK010005519.1:0-14869 GCA_028658325.1 Potorous gilbertii
TATGGTAAGCAAATATAAACAAACATTCTTAGTTATGTTTCATTATTTATCACAGTTAAGGGGTTAATTACACTGCAAAGTGTAAATCAAGTGTTTGAATTTAAATCCTCTATTAAAATATATTAAATATATGAACCTCTTTTGAAAATTCCTACATAAGAATCTTGCTGAATCTCAAGGCCCAGTGGCTGGTTTAAAGTTGGTCTCTGTTATTTATTACCTGGGTGACCTAGAGTAAGGCACTTCACTTCTCTGGGCCTCAGTGTCCCAATCTGGAAAATGAAGGAGTTGGGCTAGATGAGCTCTTAGGTCCCTTCTCATTCAAAATCTCTGACATTAGTAGGATCCATTTTGAGGGACTGCATTTCTCTTTTTATTGATGTACTCTTGATATGCAAAAGGCAAGCTAAATTTACAGGTAATTTACAGTTAGGGACAAATTACAGTTATCTTCCCCAAAGATGCTCCCTCAGTACTTGATGATCTGTCATCTTATAAATACCACCAATAATACAGTCCACCAGGATAGCATCAACATGTCCAATGTTCTGTTAGCCTGGGTTACTCTTGTGCCTGTACCTCCACAAATTCTCCATAGAGTGTTCATCCAATATGCTAGGGCTCTTCCTTCACATCTCTTGATGTTGTATGGGTACCACTGGAATATATGGACTGGCCACTGGTTATCCTTCACTCTTAGGATATAAATGGCTCGTAGTTTTGTTCTGATCAAACATTTCATTAATATTATTCATTTATTATCACTTTCCTAGTTACTCTTTACAAATAGAGCATACTGCAGCATACTTAGGCTCACCAAGCATTTCCCCATTCCACTTTGGGTGACTGAGAGTATTCATTTGTTAAAGAGGATGACATTCCAAGACTCACAGCCATGAAGACTCACCAGAAAAATATGGATTTTTAATAATGGCACTTGAATTTAGGGAGAAGCTTGGCCTCAGGAAAAGCAATGAAACTCACTCTCTTCTTTTTTTTTTGTTACTAATTCTTGGTCTAGCACATGGTGCATCTCTGGTGTTTACCTAGGGTTTATGTATTGACTGACCTATTCTGTGAGTCATCATCCACCCAATTGTACTTCACAGTCAAGACATAAGACATTCTTCATCTATTTGGCATTTCCTGCTGAATGCCTTTTTCATGATTATGAGTGTTATTTAAGAGGAACTACCTTATTCTGGAACCTGATGCATCAGAATACTTAGTCATCAACAGGGTTATCTGAAGGACCTCACCTTCTGTAGAGAGTCCCTCTTCCATTTTGGATTTTAGGCTGTGTATTCTCGAGGACCACAGAAAATAGCTTTGGAAAACATGCATCTACTGCTTGATGTCTCACTTGATTATTTTTAAAGATTGGGTCTCCTTTTCTTACCCTGGAAATGCAGAGCAGTTGGAAATGTAGCAGTCACTCAGTAGTGATCAGCACAGGAACTTTGACCTGCAGTGTTTCCAACCTGGGCCATTTTATCCCTCCTTGGGCTACATGGTGGCCTCTCACTCCTGAGAATTTACTGTATTGGTGCAAGACAGTGTAGACACCCAATCATTTTAGCCCACTACAATTTAGAACTCCCAAGCTCTTGTGATGCACTAGCCTGAGCCACATTTTCCAATATATTTTTCACCATCCTTCCTATGCTTACCTTTGCATTAAAGTCACCAAGTATTAAAGTATATGATGATTTAATATGGAAAGTATTTTTTTAGTTCTTCATAGAATTTCTCTACCTTTTCATCTTCTGCAAGAGATTTGGCACATGCCTACAAGCCATTTTTATTCTGGTCCTTTTTTTGAAGGTTCTTATTATGAACACTGCAGTAAGAAATGTCCAAGTATTCCATGAATGATATTTATTTTTGCTTTTGAATACATGATTTGCCTCTCAAAGGAAAATCTCCTGTAGTAATGTCCATTTCAGTGTCACTGACAAAATCTCTCATTTAGAGCACGACTAGTTAAATTAATGTGTATAGATGGTCTAAAACCTGCGTAAAGCCTTTTTGCGCAATTCAGCTTTAATAAAGTTACCCAAATTCTCTTGGCTGACTCTCTGGCCAGGGAGCATTGATCAATGGGCTCACATTTTACATTGGCCAATTCTGTAAGAAGCCTTTACCTCCTGTTTGATGATGAGATTAAGGTTTATTTCCAAGAAGAAAAGAGTCTTCATACTCTGCCATGTAATATCAGGAAATAAGAAGACCATTTTAAAAATAAGAAAAGTAGTAGTAAAATCTAAGAAATGGAGGATAATGTAGATTGAGTGGTTTAGCTCCTTCCTGATGGGAGCACAGATAGAACGGTGTTGATTTGCTGAAGAAATAATGCCAAAGTCTCTTTTTTAGAAGTAGTTAACATTAACATCTATTTTCATTTCTATTGAAATAATAGGTAGATAAGTTTTCTCAAAGTCCACTTTTTCAAACTTTGTTTTATTTTGTGATGAAGGGAAGTTCTCCCACCATTACACATCACAATGTTTTGATAATTTCGTGTATCACTCTTAATGAGTTGTCCAAAGCTCAGCAAAGTGAACTCACTTGATCTGAGTAATCGTGCTGGTCAATGTCACAGATAGGATTTAAACTCAAGTCTTCTTGTGTCCAAATGTAGCACCATGCCCACTATAGACAACGTAACCCCTTCTGTTTTAGTGCAAACGTTCTATCAAATTCTTTTTAAAAAGAGTTTTAAAATACGGCACCAGTGACCCTTACTTGGATCTTGTTAGCATTTGTACTCTCTAATGCACACAGACAAATTCATATCTTCAAAACCAGGAAGCAATTTTGTAGAATTGTAGAATGTCAGAGCTGGAAGGCATCTTAAAACACAGAATGTTAAACATAAAATGTTACAGCTGAAAAGGGACCTCAGAAGATCAGTGTTAAAACATGATAGAACACAAGATCATAGATCTAAAGCTAGAAAGTGGCTTTAGTACAATAGAATATTAGACAAAGAATATTAGAGTCAAAGAGGGACCTTTGGGATCATCTAGTCCAATTTCACCCCTAATTATGGATGTCTTTCATCCTCTTTTTTTTAAAGCTACATTCATGATCTCATCCAATTCCTTGTTTCCAATCATGATTTCTCTTCAAATGATTAACAAAGCCATCTATCCAGCATCAATATACTCCATGCTCAGCACAAACCTGAAACTGTTTCTGACCTATTGGAAAGAAGCAAAGCAAACATAGCAAAAAAAGTCAATCCAAAACTAGTCAGACATGTCAGTGGTGGGGAGAGGGCAGTATCGATTTGGAGACCTGCAGAAAGCTTCTTCTGTAGGAGGGACATTCGAGGTAGCACATTCCAGTCATGGATGTCAGCCCATGCAGAGGTGTAGCAGCAGGTGATAGCAGTCCCTGTGTGGAAAATGACAAGCAGGTGCCTCTGGCTGGAATACAGACTGGTTGTGGGATATGGGATGGAGCCAGATCAGAAAGGTCTCTAAATGCCAAAGAAAGGAGTTTGCATTTTATCTTGGAGACAGTAAGGAGCCACCAGAACTTCTTAGATAGGAAGGTGACATGGCCAGACCTGTGCTTCATGAGTGAATATCAATTTAGAGTAATGTCGAAAATAGACTGGAGAGAGAAAAGGATATAGAGAGGGGAAGGCAATTCAGAAGAAGGCCCTCCTCATGTTTCCATTGATTTTTATGGAACCTCTATCCTCTTCACTGAGGTTTGCCTCTTGCCTCTCACTCTTCTCCCCTCTCCTCTTCCATACCTTCCTGTGTTTTCACTCACCTTTTCCTTTTGCACTTCAGCCTTTTCTCTTGGACAAGGTCAAACCTTTTGCTTGGGCTCGATCCTGTTCCCCCCACCGCCTTGCTCCTTCCCTCCAGCTCCCTCATAGTCAATTTTTCCCCATCTAATGGCCTCTTTTCTACTGCTCACAGACATGCCTAGATCTCTCTTAGTCTGAAAAAGAACAAAAAAGAAAACTTGTTCTTGATCTTTCTATCCCTTCAAACTATTGCTTCATATTTTTCCTCCAAAGTGTTTAGCCTGACATTAACAACCCTCTGCTATCTGGCTTAAAGATGCCTGTCCAGCCTCATTTCCCCTTAGTTAGCTTCACGTACTCTATATTCCAGCCAAATGGAAAGCCCGCTATTTTCCAGTTATCTTGCCCTGTCTTCCTCCATCTCCATATATTTTATATAGGCCATTCCTCATGCGTGGATCATATACCCTTCAGGTCCCTGCCATCTGCAATCTCTCTCTTCCTTTGAAGTCTAATTCAGCTGCCCCTAACCTATCCCTACTCTATTATTGCTCTTGTCCTTGAGAGAAGACTTTCTCTGGAACTTTCTTTGGCCCCTGCCCCATTTTATCATGTTGCAGATTTATTTTTATGTATGCAACATCCTGCTTAGTTGGGTATATGCTCCTTGAGGAAAGGCAAGAACTATTTCCCTCAGCACCAAGCATAGTACCTTGCAAATAACAGGTGTTTAACAAGTGGCAGTTGAATTCAATAGCTTAGAGCTAGTGCAGCATTCTACAGATTGACTTCTATGGACTGGACTAGTTTTAACTAAGCATTTTTAAAAAAGGAACCTTGGGTAGGTAAGATTAAGCCAGGAATAAGAGATGATAAGCAACTAGTTTGTTTGGTTTTTGTTTTTTGTTTTTTTTTTTTTATGAACACTGATGAAATCCAGAGAGACTCCTACAAATAAAGTATATTTCCAGGGAACAATATTGACTTAGATACAACAGGATCATAGCTCAATCCTGCCCATATAATGGACAGCTATTATTTTACAAAAGGAAAGAAAAAACACACTATGTTCCAACTTTAATCTCTAGTCAAATTGTTATGTTCTAATTTAATTTTCTGAAGAAAATGCATTCATTTGTCAAAATGCACCAAGTGTAATTGAATTTTAGTTTTTTCTAAACTTTTCATTTCATTTTCCCCCAGGGAACAAATTTTGCTTGAGCAAACATATTGAGATGAGTAAATCAGCTTACTACAAATTGCTGATTTCTTTTCACTGCACACTAAATTAGGTGGACAAATTGATACCAATATTTTCCATGTGTTTTTAAGCCATAGGAAGATCATTCTGTAAAGATGAAATTTCCGATATCTACTCAGAGATAACAATATCATAGTATTTGTCCTGACAGTCATAGAGTCTTATGGTTCGGTTTTAAATTGATGCCACAGAAATGTTCCTAAATTTGGGGGGAAAGTATTTTCCTTAGAAAAGGTAGTGAAAGTTCTTCTGTTTTCTTTTTGTGGTTGTCACTTTTGATTTGGTTTGCTTTTTTTTACCTCAATATTTTTGGATTTTCTGACCATTAGTATGGTTTAACTTGAAAGAGAATAATTAAAAAACCATCAACTGTACAATAAAGAAATGACTCACTGAAAGCCTCGTCTGGGTTTTAAACTCCTGAAGTCAGGCTGCCAAGCAAAAACAGTTCCTTGTAAAGTTTCAGGAGCACCATCGACTCTGACAGTTTAGGGAACATTCAGCATATCCTCATTCATTCATTTATTCAAGAAGCATCTATTAATTGTCAGATGCCATTCAAAAATGAAACAGCCTCTGTCCTTAGGACCTTATATTTTGTTGGGAAGGGAAGGTAAATATTGTCCATCTGTCTATCTAAAATTCAGAGTCATTTTATTGGGAAGTGGAATGAGAAAGTCACTACCCGCTGGAGGATCAGGCTAAACCCTGTGCAGTAGCTTTCACTTGAGCTGAGTTTTGAAAACAGCGAGGGAGGAGAGCTTAATAGAGGCAGAGGGAGAGGAGGTAACATGCAGTAAGTCTGGGAAGATAGGCTGAAACCAGACTCAGAAGGGCTCTATGTGCCAACAAAGGAAATTTGGATTTTATCTGAGAAGCAATAGACAGATCTTCTTGAGTTGAAAGTGACATGATCAGACATGTGCTTTAGGAATACCAACTTGGTCGCTCTACAAGCTCTGGATTGGAAAGGGAAGAGATTTCAGAACATTTTCTTTTCCAACTGTACTGTCTTTGGTAACATCTTTTTCTAGCTTTTCTACACTATAGCAAAAAGTACATTTGCTCAAAAGATGAACTTTGTAGGCTAAGCCCCATTAAGTTACTGAATAGAAAAATACACTCTTCAGATACTTGTTATAGTCAGTATGTGTTGATATGTAAATGAATAAACAGTATAAGAAAGATGAGCATATCTGGAAGGTTGTATGAGGGTTTCCATTACTTCTTGGTGTCTCTGGGAATTTTTCTGTGGTTACATTGCTGTTAGGTTTTTGTTTTATTTCTTCTTGTTGTTTTTAGTAAGGGCATACACATCCCATATCTGATCAGCTCCACAATTCAGAGTTTGGTTAGCATTTACATCAATAATTAAATTCTTTTACATTGTCACTAGATTACAGATATTGGGAAAATGGATAGAGAGGACAAGAAAAATTAAAGTATTCGTTTCAACTCACCAAGCATTTAATAATGCACACCAGATGCCAGGCATTGGGCAGTGTTCTAAAAACTAGAAAATGGTTGGGGCGGGGAATGATGTGCACACAAATAAATCAGTAAAATTATATACAAAGTAGCTCAGGGTGACTGGCAGCTTGGGAGAGTCAGAAAAGGTCTCTTGTACTTGAGCTGTTCTTTGAAGGAAGCTAAGAATTCTAATTAGGTGTAAGAGAGGAGAGAAGAGTTCCAGACACTGGGGAAAATCAAGCTTGAAAATTCAGGTTTTAATCTCTTATTCTCCCCTCTACCTCCTCTCCATCCCCAAAGTTCAGAACTAGGAGGTTAGGTGTGAGGATGAATGTAGAAGTGCAGGATGTGAGCCAAGTGAATGTCAGAAAGAGATCTGAATAAAAAAGTGAAAGGTGCTGCTCTCTCCCTAAGGCCAGGATGTGAGTGCTGCTTCAACCAGACCCACAGGCTTCCAGTTCGAGGAGCCTGGGCTATGCTGGAGCTAGCCACTAGTTCAGTTTCTGATGTGAGCATCTACATCCTAGAAATCCACAAATGTTTAAAAACCAAGGCTCCCTATATTATTTTGCTGGTTGTCTAGACTTAAGGAGTTGTTAATGCAGATTTAACTTAAAAGTGTGTGTTGAGACTCTCGTCCCGCCCCTACTCACTTTCCCCTCCTCCCACAAACCCCTCAGCCCTTGTCCACTGTTCTCTCCTTTGCACTCATTACTTCATCTGGTTCCAAGGCCTCAGTTAAACAGTCAAGCTGCTAATAGAATTCGGAGGTGAGTTCTGAAATTTTCATTAACAAACGATCTAAGACATTCTTTGCTTTTCCCCTGATGGTATTTTTTTCATCTGTGGTTAGTATTATATCCTGGAAATGTGCAACTACAATCATTAAAATTGCTATTTACTGTACTCATTTAGTATCGTCATCTTGTTTTTGAGCACAAGTTGCATAAATTAATTATTATAATATTGTTCTGATAGACTTTTTAAGTGGTGAGGTATTAGGAGTAGGTTTTTTGCATTCTAGTGTGGTCAGTGATCTCAATATGCAATTCAGATGAGTACTAGTGGAAATGAAAGGAGAAACATTTTAAAATGTCAACTTTTCTGACGAATATGAAAACTGCTCTATTCAAAATAACAAAGAAAAAATATTTTTCTTTGTTATTTTCCCCACTGTAGGAACATGGAAATCTTATTTGCCTGCTGAGAGCTAGCATGAGCCTCTTAGGACATTTACTATTAGCAAATTAATAATGTGTATGCACCTCTGACAAGAACATTTTAACCTTCCATGAGCATCCTGGAAAGGGACTAAATTGGCTTCCAATTAATCTTGGGCCTTGATTATTACTGAGAGGTGAACCTTCCCTCCCCCAAGACTGTTGGGCGACCGCTCTGTATTAATGGCTTCCTTTGCAGGAGATGGGAAGGTCAGAAAGGACAAGAGAAGTGATGTATTAGTGGGGGGCTTGTCTTTTTAGGTCCTCTAGTATGAGCAGGGGCTTTGTGTTCCAGCAAACAGAGAAAAAATCCCCTCCCTTCAAGTTGTCCCCATTTGCTTTTTTCCCAGAAGTAGGAATCTGGTGCTTGAGATGTGCCTAAGCGTGTAAGATGTCCTTGTGCCACGCTTGGATAGTAATGATGAATAATAAACAGTGAGGTCACAGTTCAGCACTTGTGATTCCTTTGTCTATGTGGATGGTTACTTGAAAGTTCAACATGGAAGCTGCTTAAGTGACCAACTGATGAGGCTGAAAGATAGTGGTATTCCTCTGTGGGAGGCTGTGTTTGCAATGGCTGTGGCCTGGCTTGCATTGGGGAGGAGTACACTCCAGATCAGACCTTGCCTGCTACCTTTACCCCAATGTGCCCTCTCTGTGGGGATAGGGTTGGTTCTGTGCTAAAGCCAAACTGTGACCTGTTCTGGGAAAATGGATCATAGGTAGTATTATTGGATTGTTTTAGTCATGTCTGACTCTCCATGACCTCATTTGGGGTTTCCTTGGCAAAGATCCTGGAGTAGTTTGCCATTTCCTTCTCCAACTCTTTTTACAGATGAGCAAACTGAGACCAACAGGGGGAAGTGACTCTTCCAGGGTCATACAGCTAATAAGTATCTGAGGTCCCATTTGAATTTTGGTCTTCCTGATTCCAAGCCTGTCACTGTGCCACCTAGTTGCTCCATCATAGATATACTCACTGATTTTTTGGGGGGCCAATAAAAAAACAAAACAGATGGGCTATCCAAGGCCTGTTTCTGTGTCTTAAACTCCAGAGTAATGTGCTCATTGTATTTGTTCCTGCTGTGAGACTGTTCACCACTTACTTGAATCTTGGTCTCTCCTGTTCTCTCTTGATTATTTGCTTCCCATACTTGGCAGTGGGGAGCAACAGAAAGTTGTATTTCATGCCAGTAACAAGTACAGCATGAGACTGAATCCAAGGCAGAGTTAGTTCAGTGCTCTAGGAAGTCAGAATCCAACTTCTTTTAACATAAACTCTGTTTCACTGATCTTTAAAGATCTATCTCTGCATTTCTACTGGAACTGTCTCTCCATCAAACCTAAGCCAGATGTCAGATCCCAGAGACCACTGTTTCCTCTTAATGCCCTGAAAAGAAGTGACAGGGACAATGGTGCTGTGCTGCAGGGGAAAAGGTTTTAGTGAGCCATTCACTCTTTAGCATATTTAGGGTCCCTGACAAGGAAAGGGCTGATGAATGACAGCAGCTGTGAGGCCAGGGCCAGGAGCCTTCCTAAGCATCTCGGTGGCCTGGATTTCTCAAAGCCATGGCACAAACTTCATGAAAAGCTTGGGAAGAATTGTTTTAGTACACTTTAAAACTGGTTTTGACTTCAAAAAGACAAAATATTTGGGTAAAGCATACCTGAGCACCTATCATTCATGTCTTTTATTAAAGTATATTTTCAGCAATTTCTGAAATCCTATTAAAATGTGAAAGTAGAGAAATAGAAGAGATCTGAACAGTACATACTGTCTAAAGAGCTAAATTTCAAGAATGCCAGGGTTCTTTAGGAACTGTGTCCTAGTTGTATACGCCCAACCATGTACATCTCCAGGGGCCTGAGTTCCAGCTGTTTTTTAATTAGACTCCTCATTCAATTCAACAAGCCTCTATTGAGCCCCTCCTGTGAGGGGAATCATCTTCTCCTCTGGGGTCCAAAAAGGAGACAATTTTTGCCTTCAAGGAGTTTACATTCTGCTGGGGGTTGGAGAACAATATGTGTGCAGGCAAAATAATTCAAAAATATCTACATCAATAAGTATTCATTTGATATGTGCCACCACACGGTACCTGTCATTTCACTGTCTGCCTTTCACATTGTGGAAAATGTGCTTATTAGAAATTGCAAAGTCTTAATTGATAACTGATCATCTTCTCAATTCCACCTAAATTGGATGACTACATAAATTTCCAATTAAAGGAAGACTAGCTTAATTATTTCTTAAAATATTTTTATTTTCCTGATGATTGATTTTGAACCTCTGGGTAACTACCTGAAGGATTAGGAACTACTTACGTTTCTTCAGAAAAATAATTTTAAAAAACCACTGACTTCAGGCAAACTGTAATCCATTGGCAGCATCCATTATGACATTAGTAGCCTGCAAAAAATATTAAACATGCTATAATTCAGTTGTTTTTTTTCACTTGCATTTGCAAACATGGTAACCTTTTTACAGATAAGAGCTTTTCCCTATGTACTCCCTGTGCAAGAATTAGTTGCTGACTCAGTATCCTGAGGTACTCCATCCCCCTCCCCCTGTTCCCAGTACATGCACTCAGAAAGGCTTTTGAAGAAGTGACTTGTTTCTACATGCTAACCCCCTGAACCTGGGCAGCCTCACATGTGTCATTGGTGTTGCAAAAAAAGGTGAAATATATGAATGCCTAATTATTTAGCATATCATGTGTTACCCTGTCCATGAGTGGGGGAGGAATGAAGATTAAGATTTTTATGGAATCTGTGAACTAATTATTGGTCTAGAATATTTATACTTTACAAAGTGATCCCATAAAGGTGACCTTAGAGATAGGACAGAAAGTCAGTAAAGACATATATGAGATCCAGGTTTGAGGTGATAGGGCTATTGTCAGAGAATAGAAGTACCTTAAAAAGGGAAGAAGATGCCAGCACTCCACACTGAGTAGTGCATGATCACCACAAATCTAGACAGTCGAGAAGAAACAATGAAAGTTTCATACTCCCTTCTTTCAAAACGGAAGTCCCACAAAAGAGAAAATTAAGGACCAGTTTTCCAAGTGTCAGTTTTTAACATCTTTATAATGCACAGCATAGATGCAGAATGTGTATGTGTCTTTCTTATGTGATAGGAGGACAGATAGTATGCAATTAAAAGTCACAACTTCAGGTTAATAGTCGAGGGAGAAATATTGGTCTGTGGGGTAGATTTAAAAAGTAGCCTGGTGTGTAAGTAACTTCAAACACCTAATTTCAGAGTTAACACTGAAACAGTATAAACTTGGCTTTGATAGGAACTTCCAGTAAGATAAATAGGGACATTTCCCACCTCTGTTTGCACTCTACTGTTCCATTCTAGTTGACAGTGAACAAGAAAGCTGTGCATTCATTTGCAGGAAGTAGTCTGTCTTTAGAACCCGGGGGGATAGAGGCTTCTAATCAGTTCTACAAGGAGGGCAGGATGGTACCCTAGATTGGCACCATCTGGTTCTATGCCAATTTTCTTCACAAAGTTCATTTCCTTCTTAGTCACAAGGTGAATTAAACATACTTCTAGGGGAAATGATACAAAAAGTCTGATACATGGTCAAACATTTCTTTTTTATTTAAATAATCACGATTCTTCACTTTATTAACATGATACTAGTTGTATTACATTATTCTGAATAGTTTCGAGTTCTTCACTTTGAATTCATTTATTATCAGGTAGTTATGGGGATAGGGGTGGATCTAGACCTATTATTTCAAAGATACAAGGAATATCAGGTAAAGAAACACCTTCTCCTAATGCAGACCAGCAGTTCCTCTGTAACTTAGAGTTTTAATTCTTTGGGGCATTTAAGACTTAAGTGCCTTGTCTATGATCTGCCACAATCAGTATGTGTCAGAGATGGGACTTAATATATTTACATATCAATATCTAGAGAGAGAGGAAAGGAAATTAAATATATAAAAAAAGAATATATGTGCGTGAGGCCTATGGGGGAATAGTTATTGGAAAGTGACAGAAACATATGTGTGTGTTACATACATATATGTATCTACCAATTTCCAATAAGTGCCCCCCCCCAGAGGCCTCTCCTTTGCACAAAGAAACATTATTAAACAAGACATATCAATACATTGGCTGTGTCCTGGGAGAATACTCTAATAGTCTTTTAAAAAATAATCAGAGGCAAGATATCAAACATGAAGTTTAAATGGTCAGAAGTTTTCAGTTCATGCAAGTTGAATAGCTTCTAAATCTCTCCCTATCATTCATAAATACAAAGAAAGCATCTCTCCTGGCTTCCCTATAGAATATCAATATACTTGGGTTCCTGCTTTACGTGGACTGCCAAAGTCTTTCCCAGCTGCAAATGAAGTCCCTGTTCTGGATAATTAATGTCTCTGTCAGTTTATCCCTTGAAAAAATAAAGTGTATGCTACTGGGGCTGTCATGTTGTCTGTATAAACAGCCCACTTTTCACTTAGTTTCAGGAGAAGAAAGCTGACATGATTTTGTAGTCAGCCTTGTTTTCTCCTGTGGATTTTCCAGGCCACCACTGCTCTAATCCTTCGTTTGTCTGTGACAATGCTAGATTTCCATAAGACATTTAAGAAAAGGAAATAGTTTCTAGTTCCTTGTCTCTCTTTTTAGCAGAGGACATTAGGAAGTGAGAAGAAGTATTGGAGAAAGAGATCTCTAGTTTCCCCAATTCAATAGGACCATGTGACATGGGTGTGTTTTATACTTCCAGTTGAATACAGGACTCAGAGGTTTACAGCAGAAAGCAGAAAGGGCTTTTGGTCCAACTTCTTCATTATATAGATGAGGAAATGGGTCTAGAGTGTGGAAGTGACTTGTATGAGGTATTCAGTCATTGACAGAACCAGGATTCACACCCAGGCCTTCCAATTCCCACAGCACAGCGCCGCCTCTTAACATTTCTCATTGCCAGTGCATGGTGTTCATTTCACAGCTAGGCACATGTACATTCAGAGAACAGATGTTAAATCTCTTAATATATTTATAAAATTTACTACCATATCTGCGATATCTTTGTCTTGTGAAGTCATCATTGACCAGTAATCACTATAGGACTCTTTTCTAAAAAAAAAAAATCAATGAACATCTCTACTTTGAACATTAAGTTCTGGAGTACAATAGACACACAGACACAGATACACACAGATACACCCATAAACACAAATAAATAAACCACAATTCGTTGAGATATTCGTTGAATATAAGAAGCCTGCTCTGGGCACCCTCATACTGGAGGGGAATACAAAAGATGTAGATTGACTGCTTCCTTCCTGGGAAAGGAAGAGCAAGGAAATATAAATGGAAATTGAATGAGAAAAGAGGAGGAGAAGGATGTGGGGAAGATGTTGGCACACCACAAGGTGTAGTTTCCCGTTCCTGTAATTTCTGATGATGAATTCTTCCTACTGGAAGATAGGAAACATTTTTATAATAAATGCCTCCTTCAAAAACAGGAATCACTAGAGCCAAGCTCTTCAGTCATCCCTGTTACCTTAAAGAACTCATCATTTCTTCAGCCATGCAATTAAGTATGCATGGTCTAAAGACAGTTTGAGTAGTTAACTTTCAGCTCCTTTCTTTTAGCAGGATTTAGAAATGGGGCTAGTTAATTGCATGACAGTTCTGTAAGCTATAAGGGAGATGAGAGAGATGAATAACATTTACAGTTGGGTCAGTTAGGGTCTAACTCAGAGAGATCATTAATTCTTAGGTTTCACAGCTTAATTTCACAATGTGTAAGGCATATCCTGCACTGTTTTCCTTTCAGCTCATGACCCTTGCCTGACTCAAGATCGAATACCAGTAGTGCCTCCCTAGGCTGCATTGAGGGAGGTTTATTAAGTGCATAGAAAGGCTAAAAGTGCAGTAGTGGGGCAATACCCAGTGTGACCCTTCCTTCTGTAACAATTGTAGGCACACAGTAAGTACATTTTGGGGGCAGATTTTGCAAGGAACAGAATCAGAATGCTAGAAAATGGTACAAGAACCTGAGGAGAAATAATGTCAGCCATACAATAAAAAGAGGACCCCATTGAATGCTCTGTGGAAGAATACAAATGTGACACACTGGGAGTAGTTTTTCTCATATAACCAACTCCCTCTTCTTTTTGCTTTTCTCCCAGTATCATAGACACAAAGTTCCATTGTCCCAGGGGGCCAGCCCAGGGCCTGGATTCTAATCCCAATTCCACTACTCATCTCTCATTACTTCTCTCTGGTTATTAGGGTAAAGAAACAGTACTCAGATCTTTAAAGGATCCCTTACGTGTTCTGTTTCATAGACAGTATATCAATTCAACTTCCTATGAGAAGCTTTTTCCCAATACCTTTGTTACTTCATAGTATTTCCCTCAATCTCTGTTTGTTTGGTTCCCCTGGGGGAATATAAACTCTTTGGAGGTAGGGTCTGTGTCCAGTACCTAATACTAGGCCTGGCACATAATAGGTACTTAATAAATGCTTATCAAATTTAATTGAAAATGTTGTACTATGAGATCTCTAAACTTCCTCCTAAATAGGGAATTTGATATCGCCTAGATTCCAAGATATTAAGATGTCTGTGTCTTAGTTTTCATATTGTTGTCATAAAATTGTATATTTATACAGACCTCAGGGTCCTAGAGGCATTCTGTCATTTTCTGGAGGAAGACAAGCCCCAGGGAAGTTAAGAGACTCACCCAAGGCCACACGAGTGGTGATCACAGAGAAGGGATTTATAAACCCAAGTCCTGTGACTCCATGGTCTCTGTGTTCTCTTCTCCACCATACTCGTCGTCATGGTTGAGTCTGTGTAGAAACATGTGCTTGCCTACTTTGGATACAGTTTGTAATGATGACTATGCCCTGTAGCTGGTCTCCATTCAAAAGTGACAAGGCTTACCTGTGATCAGCAAAGCATGTTTTCAGTTATTGTTTTACCCAGATAGCTGATCGATCTGTGCTCCTTACACTCTTACCTAGTCTTCCTCTTGATCAAAAGGGCACGTTTCTAAAGTGGTTGATCACTAGTAAGAGCAACGAGTATTTGGTCTGAGATCAGGATCATTCCTGGAACTGGGACACTTTGAACTGACTTCAGTAACCCAACGAGGTTTCATTGTTATTTCTCAAAGTTATTT
>JAQQSK010005520.1:0-14868 GCA_028658325.1 Potorous gilbertii
CAGACTGAACATCAACAAGGCCTTTAGTAAAACTTATGACATCATTATTGACGAGATGAGATATATTTAATGTGAATAATTTTTTTAAGGAATGAGAGCATTTCAATCTAGTTATGAGAATCTGGACTCACTGATATGTTGCCTATTAAGTTTTTGAAGAATTATTCTCTACCATTGTTTATTAATGGACAGACAGTAACCTAGAAATAGGTCTCTAATGGCATGTGGCAGAAATCTGTCCCCTAGTCTATCTTGTCAAAAATGTAATAAGATTGGCTAATTTTTTTTCCTTTGCTCATTTTTTCAGTTGATTATTTGACTTTTGAGCTCTTTGTCAGTGTAACTCTCTGCTACCAGTGTGTGTGTGAGAGGCATGACATGGCTAGCTTACTGGATATACAGTAAACACACATATACATAGGTACATACATGCATCTACATATATACACACATATGTACATATATAGGTATTGTGCATGTGTAAATATATGAATAAAGTGGAATCATAGAGAAAATATCTTAAGGCTAAATTAAATGTGAAAAAAATTAAAGATCTGCATTAGTTAAAAATTATGATCTTAAAAATATACATTCCTGGCAAGATAGTTCCATGAAAAATTATAAAGGAACTCTTGTCATCTACATAAACCCCAGGAAACATCTGAAAAAGGTACTACTTGGAGCAATCAGAAAGAAAACCTTAAAGAAATAGATATAATATGAAAACTGCACAAAGGAAAATAAGATGCTGAAGTAACTAATGCAAAATGAAGCCAGAGTGAATTTCAATAAATGGGTAAGGAATAGTGAAGGATAGAAACGGCATTCTACTATGAAAGTCAGGATGATAGCCCATAGCTGATCTAGAAATCAATCAGTATTTCAAGCAAAGGAGTTATGAACAGCTCCAATTCCAATTTTCATGATCCCAAAAAGGAACTCAGCAATTATCCTATTAAAGCTGAAGCTGGGGAAGGAAGCCTATATGCCCAGTAGCATAGAGTTACTAGGCATGGAGAAACTAGGAACCATAAATAGGAGACAAAATCAACAAAACACCAGGTTCCAAGGCAGAAAAGACTTCAGGAGTGATGAAATCAATATGATCTTTAATATGTGTCTATCATCTGTAAGAATGACCAAGAAAGACTGGATAAAATCCCAGTTAGAAAACTGTGCATGAAGTAGTAAGAAGAATGCCAAGTCTCGAACCTACGGTAGATAACCAGGAGACTGAGTTAAAAAGCAGACTCTGGGGCAGGGGGTGTCAATAATCCCATGCAGAATGGTATAAGCACTAGAAGCTAGAATGCAGTGGGCAGAAAATCAAACTGGACATTCCAAAAATAACCAAGAGCACTATAAGAAACTGACCTGAGCACAAAGTCCCAGCCTAAAACCTGAAGTTGGAAATAAAAGTAGATACAAGAAAAATATCAAATATGCAGAAGAAATACTAGAAGTAAATGGAAGACCAAGAGACAAATACAAAGAAGAGTCTAATTTCATCACTATTGGAAAGGACTTAGAGGGTAAATTAGTTTATTATGGAGGACAACTAGAATGGCTCTTAAAATGAAGTGAAAGAAAAAAATTACAATTAGAAATGAAATTAATAATCTAAGTGAAAAAAAAAAAAAACTAAATAGGTTAGACCAGAAAGTAGATGACACTTTTTTCACTAAAAAGCAAAACAATTGGAAATCAATGACTCTAGGAAACAAGAAAAATACAATAAAGTTATTTTTCTGTAAAGCATCATCTTAATCTACGTAATGTGTAGAGATGCATAATATGCAGGGATGTCCATCAATTGGGTGATAGCTGGGCAAGTTGTGGTATATGATTGTGATGGAATGCTACTGTGCTATGAAAAATGATGAGCTACTGACTTTAGGAAAAAAATTGGAAATATTTACATGAAATAACAAAGAATGAAATTAACAGAACCTAGACAACAATGTATATACTAACAGTGATATTTTTCTAAGAACAGCTTTGGGCAAATAAGCTATTTTGGCTATAATAAATACCCAAATTAAAGGACATATAAAAAAGATACTATCTGCATCCAAAGAAGTAATGAATAAATAGAAGTATGTAATGTAAAATATTCTTACATGTACACACACACACACACACACACAAACACATATATATACATACATATACACTTATTTGTGTCTAATTATAGGTATGTCTACTGTGGGAATGTCAGGGAAGAAAAATAAATCTACATGATAATTTTTTTGAAAGAATATTTGAAAGAAATTATGTTTTTATATTTTGAAAGAAATTATAAATTGTGCCTAGTAGACTTTCAGTTAATGTGTAATCATCATTTTTATTGTACTATGTTAAGGAAATACTTGCTCTATTTCATAAATTAAAAATTAAACTTAGGAATATTAGATATCTACCCTCAAAAATAATTATTTTGGAAAACAGAGGCAATGTAATAGTCATTAAAGTCCTTGTAAACATAACCATGCAAAATGCCTGGATATTTTATTTCAATTAATCTTTCTCATATCTATTAGCATAAGAAGAGGGAAAGGAAACTTATAAAAAAAACCATCCGGGTCACCTCTTGAAATAAATTCCAAACAAAAAACTCTCAAGAATGTTAAAGCTCAAATCCTGAGTATCCAGTTCAATTAAAAATTCATTCAACAAGCATTTATTAAGCACCTACAATATTCCAGGCATTGTTATATGCTATGGAGATACAATGAAAGATAAGTAACAAATCCTTTCCTCAAGGAGACTAATCTAATATGTGACACAATGTAGAAAGTACTATGTACAATCAAGTTGTAGACAAGATAAATTGGAAATGCTTTACAGAGTGTGGTCACTTGTTAAGGGAGTATTGAGGATAAAAATGGTTCTTGAAAAAATGTAGGGTATTAACTGAGACTTGAAGCAAGCCAGAGAAGTAAAGGGGCAGAGATTAAGGAACAGTTCTTTCTGAGCATAGGCAGAAAGTCAAAATGCCTGGAGTTTATATGGGTTGCTTAGTTTGAAGAATAGAAAGAAAATCAGTGTCACTGGGCTCATGGTGAACTGTATATTTAATCCTGGTGGTAGTAGGGAGCCAATAGAGTTGATTTAATTGTGGAGATAAACTGGCAAAATGAAATTTCAGTTTCAGAAAGATCAATTTTGCAGGTGACTGGAGAACAGACTTCAGTGGAGAGAAACTAAAGGCAAGTAGAGGTGATGAGGACTTGGATCAAAGTTATTAGTAGTGTCAGAGGAGAGAATGGGATGTATACAAGAGGTGTTGCAAAGATAAAAATGAGAGAATTTGGCAGCTCATTGGATATGAGGAATGAGAGAGTGAAGAATTATTAATGACAACTATTTTGCAAATCAGTGTGACTAGGAAAATATTTCTGTTCTCCATAATAATAAAGTCCCACCTATTATTACGGGTAGGTACCATTACCTACCATTTTCTTATACTTTATTCCATTAGGAATACTATTTAATACAGTGACATTGGTCTCCTTTCTGTTTCATGAACAAAACTCAGCATTTCTCAACTCTGGGCATTTGCTCTGGCTGTCCCCCATTTCTGAGATGCTCTTCTCCTCAAGTCTGCCTACTGACTTTCCTGGCTTCCTTTAAAAGTCAACTAAAACTCCATCTTTTATGGGAAGTCTTTCCCAACCCCTTTTAATTCTAGTGTCCTCTTTCTGTTATTTATCTATCCAACCATCCATCTTTCTGTCTTTTTTTGAATGTTGTCTTCTCAATTAAGCTGGGAGTTTCTGGAGGGCAGGAATTGTCTTTTATCTCTCCTTGTATACCCTGGGCTTAGTGCCTGGTACATAGTAAGTGCTTGATGAATTCTTATTGATTGACTAATCCCCAGAGAGAGTATGCCTGTCTTTCTCTTGAAGCCAGAATAAAAAATATGTGTATTCTTCAAAGCTCTTGTGCCAAATCTGCATCTACAAAAGCATCCAATGTTCCATTATGATTCTCTCTACATGTTTGGAAGGTGTTATGCAAAATGCTTTAGGCTTGGTTAAGTGTTTGACTTTTGACTATTGAACAAAATCCTATGTTACATAAAGGAAAAGAAAGTTTTTATGTCTTAAAAACATTAATAACTAACTTTTATGCAGCACTTATTATGTTCCAGACACTAAACTAAAGATCTTACAAATATTATCTCATTATGTTGTTATAAATATTAACTTATTTGATCACAATAACCCTGGTAATTGAGATAGAGGTTAAGTAACTTGTCTAAAGTTGCTCAGCTAGTAAAATCTGTGAGGTCATATATGAACACAGATTTTCTTGACTGCAAACCTGGCACTCTATCCACTGTACCACTTGACTGCCAATATACTGAATTGTCATGACTTCAAAGGCTGATGATGAACCATGCTTTGAATTGCTTGTCAGAAAGGTAGTGGACTCTAGGTGAATTTTCATATGAATTTTCATGTATGAAATTTTTCTGAAGTCTATATTCCAGAGACATGGTGTACCCATTTTGCTGATATCAAAGATGCTTTTGGTGAACTTCAGGATTGCTCTGATACAGACAAATAATTTATAGGTCCTGTTACTTAGTCCACAGAATGCTAACCTTGTCTCAGCTTTCAAAGGTTTCATCTCTCAAATATCTTTGAAAGACCAAGAAAAATTCAATGAGACTTTAGATTGGATTTTCCAGTAAAGCTGGATACTTCTTTTCCCATATTCACATTTATTTTTATGTGAGGTTCAATGAGTATAAGTTGAATATATCAAAAAACCCTCCGTGATAAGATGAATCTCAATATAATAGGTGACTACTGGTGTTAACTCGCCTTGCATTGTGGGAAAAAGATTCTCAAAGTAGAAAAATTTTGATATTCCTGTTAGATTACTCTTTGCAGATTGAAACATCCTAAATTGCCTTACTCTTCAAAGGAACTTTTTCATAATCTAGATCTTTCTATTAAGTACACTCAATGCAGTATATTATAATTTCAGCCAATTTGTGTTTGTTTGATCTCACCTGTATCTTTGGATTTCACTGCCGTTCTCTCTATAAGAACCTGTAGTAGGTTCTCCAAATACATCCGAAAATCAGAAGCCTTCTACCATGAAATTTTATATTTATTTTGTTTACCTTATTTTTGCATGAAAGCATGAAGCTTAAAATTAAGCTTTCTGGATTCTTAGCATTTCCAAAATCATTTCTGCTATGTTTTCTAGCATTATTTCCTATGATATCAGAAATTACAGGCTTCAGATTACATATAAGACTGAAATCTATTCATTAAAGTCTCTCTAGCTGTCCTTTATTCCTACATTATTTACTTGCAAAAAATATCAAAATTTATGTAGATTTGGTCAAGAATCCATTCATTCTTCCCCAGAAATGTATGGGACCATTTGCAAAAAGGGATGGTAGCTTAGGCCATATAAATAGGGGCAGAATGGTGGAGGTAAAAGTCGACTGTCTTGTGCAAGGAGAAACAAAGTGTGTTCTCATGTTAAAGGAGAATGATAAGCTAGAAGATTTTTAGAGGGTAGAACTAAGTGCTATCATTGGAAGTTGTAACATAGCACATTTTCAATCCATGAACTCAAAAATATTTTATAAAACACCATCTTTCAAATAACCAGGATAAATTCATGAAAATAAAAGTAGGTGAAGCTACCACATAGTTCAAATAAAGGATAATAAATAGAAAATCTTCAGGTTTTATCCCTGAATTGACCCCCAAAACTTTCTGTAATGTTGAATATCTATACTGTATAAGCTATGTAGGGAAACATTGGCAAGAATCATAAAAGATGAAAAGAAACAGAGGAGCTGTGGCTGTTATAAATCTAAAGAACACCTACTCCAAAAATATCATGAATCTATTAAAGTTTAAAATGATTAAAATATAAGGAAAATCTTTTAGACTCAATAAAAAATGGGTGGGGGAAGATTAAGCATATTTCACTTAGTTTTTCATCTTTGTGCTGCTAACTTAGGTGACAACTTAAGGATAGTTTTGGTATTCAACTACTCTACAAAATAAGAGGACTTGGCCTTAATGTTGGATATTCATGTAAAAAAGTTAAGAAATAATGTAATTTCAAGGACAAAATTGCTTAAAAACCAGGAAAGGACCCTCAAATTATTGTAACTAGTTTGTAATTACCTGTAACAATGTGCCCAACTGATAGTCATGCACCTGAAAAATAAAATTAACCCATTTAAAAAAGTATTTTTTTTGTTTTCAACATTCACTTTCATAAGATACCTGCCCCCTCCACCTCTCCAAGATGACATACAATCTAGTATAGGCTATATCATATTAAAGACAGTATCTGTATTTATACATATTTATACATATACAGAATAATAAGGTAGAGAATAATAAATATTAAACTTATTTCCATATTAGTCTCGTTATGAAACAATGTAATGTTATTGTAATAGGAAGATCTTCCTCATCTATTAATTGGCCTATGTAACCTGTTTTGAACTCTGGTCCAGTTCCCATGGAAGCTGAGTCACATGGAACCTGGGTCACATGGAGTTCAGTCTGGGAGGAGTTTGCCCAAGGAGGAGAGAGAGAGTGAATGTATGCAGAGAAGAGAGAAAGAAGCAAGCTGTGAGTAGGTGGCTGGAGGAATTTCTCTAGGGTAACTTGTTTCTTTTGGGGAGGCCTGGCAGAAAGAATATTTAAGGTGTCATTACTACTTGGATTAGTGATAAGTACTCCTACGCAAGTGAATCTTACATCCTGGGGGTAGGAAGGGGACAGAGCCAAGATGGTAGAATAGAAGCAGGGGCCTGCTTGAGTTCTCCCCCTAAATACCTCAATACCTGTAAAAATGGCTGTAAACAAATTCTAGAGCAGCAGAAGCCACAAAATGACAGAGTGAAACAGCTTTCCAGATCAAGACAATCTGGAACCTCTACAGGAAGGGTATTTTGCACCAGACTCAGAGAAGGGCATAACCTAGTATGGGCCATGGTAGCACAGTTTGGACTGGAGCAGATCTCAGGGCACTGAATCACTGGCAACTGTAGTCTCCAGACTTCTCAACCCATAATCACCAAAGATAGTTTCAAAGGTCAGTGGGAAAGCTATCTCACCTGGGTGAGAGAGGAACATGGTGCAGTCCCAAACCCAGACCCATGGCAGCAGGAGCCACTGCCACAGCTATGGCTGCTTCTGGAGCTCTTGGCCAACAGACATTGGGGAATCAAGTGGCTGATCTGGGTGACAATGTGGGGTGAGGAGAAGCATTAGTGGGGCAGAGCTGGCAGTAACTATGGAGAGACAATCCTACTCACAGCTTGCAATGCCAATGCAATATCTACATTAGTCTCTATGGATATGCATACATATTTCCAGGGTAAATTTGCTAAATATTAACTCTCTTTCTTAAAGGTGAAACCAATACATTCAGACACCAGACAGCCAAATCCAACATAGTAACAAAGAAATCCATGCACATTATCAATGCATGGAGTATGAGCATCCCCAAGCTTTCCCTCCATCAGGCCTCTCACAATTAAGCTCCCTTAGCAAAATAACTGCCTTTCTCACTCATGCTAGCTGCTCTGCTCTCTTCTGCTTGCTCTCTCTCAACTCTGCCCCACTCGTTCAGTTCTGCCCTTCTTGCTTCAGCCATTTGGGAAACTCCTTCCACCATGTGCTTCATTGGACTCAAGCTGTGGGTTGGGCCAAAGCTCAAAGCAAGTCACAGGGGCCTATTAAAGGGCAGGGAAGATGTTCAAATTCCCTTAATATTATATAGTTCCTGGGCAGAAAAGAGTGGTTGTGGTTGCTCCAAGACCAGAGTGAAGGTAAGGAGAGGACTAAACACCTCACCTTCGATCATATCACTTTTGAGGAACTGAGCATTTACAGGTACATTGAGATATCTCTGAAAAATAGCTTCACCCCCCCCATCCTACCCCCAGAAAATTGAGGCAATTTTCACCTTTCACCCTTCACCTAAAAAATAGTTCAAAAGTCAAGGAATTAGTTGGAGAAATAAGCAAACAAGGGAAAAATAAGACCATATAATGTTACTTCCTGGGTGAAAAGGTATTTTCTTATATCCTTGGAATGAAGAAGATCAAAACATACAACCAGGAGAAGACAACAAATTTAAAATTCCTACATCCAATCCCTTCAAAAAAAATATGAATTGGTCTAAGGTTGTGGAAGAACTCAAAATGGATTTTGAAACTCAAGTAATAGAAGTAGAGGAAAAATTGGGCAGAGAAATCAAAGTGATGCAAGAATATGATGAAAAATAGGTCAACAACTTGTTAAAGGACACTGAAAACTATAGAAGATTATAACAGACTAATGCAAATGGCAAAAGAGATCCAAAAAGTCAATGAAGAAAAGAAAGCCTTAAAAAACAGAATTGGTCAAATGGAAATAGAGATCCACAAACTCACTGAAAAAAATTCTTTCAAAAGTAGAGTGGAGTAAATGGAAGCTAATGACTGTGAGAAATCAAGAAATTATAAAATAGAACCAAAAAAATAGAAAGAAAAATTGAATACGATGTGAAATATCTCATTGTAAAAAGCAACTTACCTGAAAAACGGATTCAGAAGAGAGAATATAAAAATCGTTGGACTACCAGGAAGCCATGGGAAAAATAAAAGCTTAGACATCATCTTTCAAGAAATTGTCAAGGAAAATTGCCCTGACATTCACAAGGAAGCCATGGGAAAAATAAAAGCTTAGACATCATCTTTCAAGAAATTGTCAAGGAAAATTGCCCTGACATTCTAGAGCCAGTGGATAAAATAGCAGTGGAAAGAATCCATCAATCTCCTCCTGAAAGAGATTGTGAAAGGAAAGTTCCTAGGAATATTGGAGTCAAATTCCAGAGTTCCCAGGTAAAGGAGAAAATATTACAAGCAATCAGAAAAAAAAACAATTCATGTATAGTGGAAACACCACCAAGATAACACAGAGTTTTGTAGCTTCTACACTAAGGGATCTGATGGCTTGGAATATGATATTATAAAGGTCAAGGGATCTAGAATTAAAACCAAAAATAACCTATGCAGCAAAACTAAGTATAATACTTCTGGGAAGGGGGCAATAGTGAAATAGAGGACTTCCAAGCATTCTTGTTGAAAAGACTGGAGATGAATAGAAAATTTACTTTCAAATAGAAGAATTAAGAGAAACATGAAAAGATAAGCTAGAAAGAGAACTCATAAGGGACTCATTAAAGTGGAACTGTTTACAATCTTACACGGAAAGGTGCTATTTGTTACTCATGAGACCTTTCTTAGCATTAGGGTAGTTGAAATTAATATACATGTATATGCATATATATATATATATATATATATATATATATATATATATATATATATGTATTTGTCCGTGTGTATGTACATAGATAGATTTAGTTATATAGATATAGATACACACACATCTATAAATATAGATATACACATATGTATTCGTACATATGTGTATAAATATACCTACACATATATACTACAAATATACATACATGTATACATACATATGTAATTATATGGTCAGAGGGCACAGTGTGAGCTGAATATGAAGGGAGGTAACCTGAAAAATAAAATCTTGTTGAAAAGATTGTTCTGGGAGATTGAGAAAGGGTGAGGTAGAATTTAGCAAATCATCTCACATAAAAGAGGTAAAGCAGTACTTTTACAACAGGAGGAAGAAGTGGGGGGTGATATGGCTTAAGCTGGAAACAGCATACATTCATTTGGGTACGGAAACCCATCTTGCCCCTGCAGGAAGGCAGAGTTTAAGAGGATAGGAGAGTGAAGATAATGGAAATGATCACAGATTGGGAGAAGGTGTAATTAGAAGGGACAGGTCAAGGGAGAGAATGGAATAAATGGAGGGCAGAATGGGATAGAGATAAATATGGTTAGTCTGCCTCAGCGTGTGTTTTACCTGACTGCACATGTATGTTTTACATTGAATTTTGTGCTTTCTCAACGAGGGTGGGTGGGGAGGGAGAAAAGGAGAGAATGTGTAACTTAAAGTTTTAAACATGAATGGTAAAAAGTGTTTTTGCATGCACCTGAGAAATAATATATACAGTCAATGGGGTATAGAACTCTATCTTGCCCTATAGGAAAATGAGGGGAATTGAAAAAGGGGGTAATGGAAGAGAGGGAAGATTGAAGGAAAGGTTGGGGTGCACTGTTATAGGGTGGGGGAGGAGAATTATGGGGAGAGAATTTGAAATTTTAAATCTTGTGGCAGTGAATGGTGACAACTTAAAATAAATTATAAATAGCAAAATATAAATCTTACCTCCTGGTATTCTAATGAAGTCCCAAATAAATATTTTGGTGTTGCTTTTGTGAAAGAGTTTATTATATTTTGCCACTTTACCCTGGAAATGCACAGGCACATTCATAGAAGTTTGTATAGGAATCACACTGGCTTTGCAAATGGCAACAAGGATGGGATCACAAAATATAAAACCTCTAATTGGAGATATGGAGACTCTGGGGAAGAAAATGAATATTCCAAGATGAGAGGATTTACCTTATTCTTCCCTGGTGAAAGAATGGGCTAAAAGTACAGAACTTTATGAAAACTGAGAAGTGAGGTTACAGAAGGGAGAACCCAGAGATTTAGAAAGATATTTCCAAAGAATGCCAATAGAACTGGGGAAAGAAATGGCAGGGGTATGTAGAAGAGGATGGTTGTTGTTTACAAGTTATCGTATTATATATAAGAATAAAGAAAAATTGCTGCAAGAAAAAAGTTCATTTCAGAAAGATTTTAGCTGATTTTCATGAGAAACTTTCTGTGGTACAGAGCCTGACATTTCCTTTAGAAGAGCAAGCTAGAAAGTACCAGATGGTAGCAGAAAATATAGCTGTGAATTTTGCTCAGAAAAAGAGGACAAAAGTCAAGAAGAAGGTGCATTTAACCCTGATTGAGGTGTAGGCACTTGGAAAGAAGACACATGGGAGAAAAATGAAGCAAATTCAAATAAGGAGGCTTCTAGGAATGTGGATGTTCATCCAATAATACAAAGAAAGCAGAAGAAACAGGATGGTCACACAGAGTTTAAAGAAACAGTCAAGGAGTTTACTCAGCAGGAGGTCACAGATATTTTAAACTGATTCAACCAAAACATGGGAGAATCACTGGCATTTTGCATGGTAAGTATCTATGACAATGGGGCTAGAGGAGTATGGGTAGATAATGTAAATTGTTTAAAATTTAGAGGTATTAGTTAAGATTCTTTTGTAAAAAAAGTTTTTAGTGGTTACCATATTCAACAGACAACAGTGGAACTAATTTGTTTGTTTTAGTTGCCAAGGGATGCAATAAATAGCATCCCAATGACCCTATGTGGTCTAGTGGAAAAGATCTTGATTTTCACTTAGAGATTGTTTGAGCAAGTTAAAGGAAGAAATAATGAAAGCTGCAGTAATGGTCAAAGATACTAAGATTTATCATAACCCTCTCTTAACAATTTCTCATAGAAATATAATGGTGGAGACTGTTCTTCTTGCTTATAAACACATAATTCTGACTCTATTAATTGAGGAAATAAAGCACCCTCTTTCAGAGGTTCTAGAGAAGATTGTAGTATTAGGTGACTTAGGTGAATGCAGAAAAGAAAAACTTCCTCAAGAGAGAAGAGAAAATAGTGGATTCAAAGTCAGAATAGATTAACAAGGAGAGAAATGTTTACTACTTTATTGATAGAATGGATAAATTATGGAAGAATGGATATTATTCACACTAATGAACTATATAAGATATACTGGGAAAAGTAACTTAATATTGGTTGGAATAGGAAGGTAAGAGCTACCCCTCAAATCCTCCTTAATCATTGGATCCAAGCTTGTCACACCTGCAGGGAAAATAGGAAGTTGGCCAAGCAGCAGTTCAGATTAAAGAAGTACACAGATGGGATTAAAGACCCAATATCAGTTTAACGATATATTGGAAAAATGAATTCACCATTTTAACTAGAGCATTAATAGATACTTGGTCAGAGGCCTCCGTTATATATGGAAACCCTGATAAGTTTAAACGTGGAATTACTATTACCACAATAGAACCGAGAGGAGTTGAAATATTAGTCAGACAAGTTAAACTAATGATGAAATTGGACAATTACCTAGGAAAGTATACACAGTGATAATTGTACCTGTTACGAATTATATCATTTAGATAGATAAATGAGAGGTATGACTTTAAATTTGCCTGAGAGAGATAACGATTTTCAATAAGGACGATAGGAATGAATGAACTTCTAGTGGGTTCATGGACTCCAAAAGCTTGACTGACCCTATATTTACCGTTTTGTGTTACTGTCGCCTTTCACTTATTAATCTTTGTTTGTTTAACTTGTTTGCTAGATTTGTCTCCTACAGGCTTAGTGCCCTCCCCTTGCAGATGACTGAGTGCTTAAGCTCGATGTCACCCTCTGTTCAAGACTATGATGCATCACTCCTGGAACTGACATTGACCAAGCCCTGCCTACCAGCTAAGGAACTGACCCCTTGAATGGGTGTCCCAAGTCAGGGACAGCTCTATGTCCAATCTCAGCAGGAAGAAGTTTCAAAAGATTAGACCTTCACCCCTTACTCCAAGGGATTTAGGGTCCCATTCATTTAAGGTAGGAATGACAGGGTGCATGTGCCAAAGGCTCCATCCTAAAATACTGTTTTATGTGTTTATTTTGTGTTATCCCTTTTACATTTTTATAAGTTATGTTGATACAAGTTACCCCTAAAATCCAATTGGCCTATGTAATGGACAGGAAAGACCTTGGGTTCAAATGTACTGTTAATGAAGTAGGAAGCTCTTCCCCACCCATTAATAGGTCTATGTGACCTGCTTTAAATTCTGGTCCAACTCACATGGAGCTTAGACTGGGTGGAGTTTGCCAGGAGGAGAGAAAGACCATGAGCAGAGAGTGAGAGGTAGTAGAGCAGAGAGAGATGGAAGTTGTGAGTGGGTGAAGGGAAATATTTATCTAGGGGAATTTGGTTTTTTGGGGAGGCCTGACAGAAAGAAGGTTTAAGATGTCAGTGCTTCCTGGATGAGCCATAATTACCCTGTTAAATCATACCTCCTATAATCTAATGATGTCCCAAATAAATATTTTGGCTACACCTTTGAGGGAGTTTGTCATATTTTACAAATTTACCCTGGAAATGCACATGCATATTCATAGCAACTGCTAGGGGTATCACAATGGTGTTACAAAGAAGAATCAGAGAAAAATGGAAAGACCACAAAGAATAAAAATGACCAGAAAATTGTAATCTTTAATCTGCATTCAGACCCCATCGTTCTTTTTCTAGGTGTGGATAGCATTTTCCATCATGAGTCTTTTGGAATTGTCTTAGATCGTGGCATTGCTGAGAAGATGCAAGTCTGTCAAAGTTGACCATTGCACAATATTACTATTGCTGTGCATAATGTTCCTTGGTTCTGCTCACTTCATTTAGCATCAGTTCGTGTAAGTATTTCTAAGATTTTTTTTCTGAAACTCACCTATGCACCATTTCTTAAAGCACAATAGTATTCTATTACATTCATATACTGCAACATATTTAGCCATTCCCCAAAGGATGGGCATCCCCTCAATTTCCAATTCTTTGCCACCACAAAAAGAGATTCTATAAATATTTTTGACATATAGGTCTTTCTTCTTTTTCTTTGATCTCTTTGGGATATAGACTCAGTAGTGATTTTGCTGTTTCAAAGGGTATGAACAGTTTTATAGCCCTTCGGGCACAAATAAACTTGCTGCACAGAATGGTTGGACCATTTCTGAATTGTGCCATTAGTTTCCCTATTTTTCCACTTCCCCTACATAATATCATTTTCATTTTCTCTCACGTGGGCCAAGCTGTAGTAATTTGAAATGCTACCTCAAAGTTGTTTTCTTTTCTCTAATCAATAGTGATGAAGAACATTTTTCCTTATTACTGATCCCTTTGATTTCTTCAATGAAAACTCTGTTTATATTCCTTTACCAAAATGAATATCTTATGCAACTTTTAATATGTGTCAATAATTAGATGACAAGCCATTTGGCTATATAAGAAGATCATAATTAATCCTGCTCTTTACCTGTACCTAAATGAACTTATTCCTTTTGACATTCAGAGCATCGGGCAGAAATAGCATTGCATTTACATCTGCCATATGTCCTTTTAGTGCTCTGTTTTAATTAAAGTGATCCCAAATCCTTATGGTCCACAGTGGCTACCCAAATGAATATGAGCAGAAGCAGTACCAGGAATGTCAGGAACATACTCAGATTACGATATATTTATTAAGCATAATCAACAATTATTCATCACACATTACACTCAGTTTTATCTCGTGGACAAGAGGTCATCCCCAAATGTCTTGCATGCCACATGACTAGGGATCAAAGTTAGTACTAAGTATTTCCCAATACCATCATCCACTCAGTAGCCTCTTCCTCAGTTGGCATAACCTCTCCCTCCCTGAAGGTCCATGGGAAGATAACACTAAATATTTGCCCCTTTACAAGCCTCTGCAGAGGAGAGAGATGTCTTCTTCTCCCATGGTGCCTACATAAGGAATCTCTAAACTGCATCTAAGGTTCTCAGAATTACAGTCTAATCAGCTGAGGGAATCTTGTCATGCTCTTTACAATCACAAAGAAATCACTCTAGTAAGAATTCTTTGAGAGGCATAAAGCTGTGCCCTTTGTATAAAGACCTTCTGAAACCCAAAGGTTTCTCTCCAGAATTAATTCTTCGATGTTGATCAAGTTGTGTCTTCAGGCTAAAGGTCTTCTCATATTAATTGAATTCACAAGGTCATTCTCCAATATGAATACTCTGATGTTAAGTAAAAGATA
>JAQQSK010005521.1:0-14868 GCA_028658325.1 Potorous gilbertii
TTCCCTAATGTCTAGCACAGTGCCTGGTACATGATAAGAACTTAATAAATGTTTGTTAAAATTCAGGGAATGGGACTAGATAATAGTAACATTTTCTGTTCAGTCATTATTCAGTCATGTCTGACACTTGATAACCCCTTTGGGGGCTTTCTTGGCAAAGATACTGGAGTGATTTGCCATTTTCCTCTCCAGCTCATTTACAGATGAGGAACTGAGGCAAACAGGGTTAAGTGACTTGCCCAGGATCATACAGCTAGTAAGTATCTGAGGCCAAATTTGAACTCAGGAAGATGAGTCTGTCTGACTGCAGGTCTGGCACTTTATAACTTACATGTGCTGCTGTGCTAGCTGCTCAGGCAAAACATCTAGGACCTTAAAGGTGACACAGTGCTTTTCTTACAACTCCATGCCTGAATTCCAGGCCTGAATCACTAAAAATTGACTATTCGAATTTCCTACTGGATATTATGAAGGCATCTCAAATTTAACATGTCCAAAAGAAAACTTATTTTCTTTCTCCCAAAACCAACTCATTCTCTTTCCAGACTTTCCTATTTCTTTTGATACCACTAATCCTATAGCCTCCTAGGTTCGTGACCTTATTGTCATCCTTGACTATTCACTTTTACCCCACTCAGTTGCCAAATCCTGTTGTTTCTACATCTACAACATCTCTGACATCCATCATTTTCTCTTCACTCACATAGTCACCACTCTAGTTCAGGTCCTCATCACTTCTTAACTTTTTTATAGTCATTTCTTAACTGGTCTCCCTTCCTCAGGTCCCTCCACACCCCAATCTACCTCCAAAATCTCCAAGATTATTTTCTTTCTTTCTCGGGGTATGAAGATTTCCCCCAGTGGAATGGGTGGATGAGAGCAATTTTTTCCAGTGGTCAGGAAAGTGGTTGAAGCAGACACTGTGGAGTGCTGAAAGTTTGGTCAGGCATCAAAGACACCAAGACAATTCATTACCTCCTAGGTCATTGATAGTTATCCTGACTTTTGCCTTGCTACTGGACTTTGATGACTGGAAGAGAGAGTGAGGCTGATGACTTTGGCATCTCTGCCTACCTTAATTCCAATTCATATTCAAGTCAAGATATCACCCTTGATGTCATAGACTATAGGGAATACATTTTCTAGAAGGGTCAAACTAACCCATCTTTCTTACAGTTGATGATAAAAGACATTCCTTCTCCTTTCTCTGTGCCTTTTTATTTTTTGTCCCTCATTCCTGGAATTCACTCCCTCCTCCCCACAATCTCTCAGAATCCCTAGTTTCCTCCAAGGCTCAGCTCAAAAATTGCCTTCTATGTGAGATCTCTTTTTATCTTCTTAGTTACTAATGCCTTTCCTCTCAAAATGCCTGGTATCTAGTTTGTAAATTTCCAGGTGTGTTTAAAGTATTGCCCTTATTTTATATGGATATTTTATTTGCTGAAAGAGGTCAAATAAAGATTTTTTTTTGGTGAAATGCTGAGCAAAAGTGCTTGAAGAGAGACAAAGATAATTCTGAGAGGGCCTGAGAGAAACCTCAGAAACAAACATACTTATTGACAGTAAAGATGGCAGCAGCACATTATTTCCCAATGGTTAATTTATATACCAGCCATTTTAGGACTTTGATTCAGAGTTTTCTGGTTATAAACACCAAGAACTATTTGGGGGATCATGGGACAGTTGTATTTTGCCTATTTGTATCATATTTAACACAAATATAGATTTTAGGTTTTTCAACCTGGAATAAACCTGGGTTATTACATATAAGGAGACCTTGATTTGAGGCACAGGAGACATGAGAAGTTTAGAAATCAGGAAATCAACAATGGAAAGACAGAAGGCAGAAGCCAATGGAACCAAGAAGCCATCACATGCAAAGAAACAGAACAGAGAAGAAAGAGTAAAAGAAGGTTCTTCAAAGTAATTCTGGAAGAGCCAGATGATCAGAAATAGACTCTGAAGTTGACACTCGGAAGTCTATCTGATTGAAGAATAAAAAGCACTACTGTTGGAGTGTTGGAAGAAAAGAGGCTGGTATGTGGCTTTAAGAGACATCTGGCCTTGTTTGCCTTGCTTTTTATAAACACCTATAGCTTTAGAGAGGAGTCATTCCTCAAAATTTTGCCCATATTTCCCGTTATTGCCCTCTATATTTTGAAAATGAAAAACACTTCAAAGCCCAGTGAGCACACTTGAATAGCTTTGTAGATTCCAATCTTAAGGGAATTGAACCTGAAAGCAAAGGAGATTGCCAAAGGCAAGCTGAGCTGTGGCAGAGGAAAAAAAAGACTGATGGGGACTTCAGACCCTAACAGGCATCTTGGAGCACAAACCTCTGTCTAACACCATCAAATTATATATACCTTAAAAAGATTCTGAAGTCCCCCTCTACACACACCTACCAAACCTGCTCTTTATCCAACTTCCCCTCCCTATCCAGTAACAGGTACTATAATATACTCAGTGCTTTCTTCTTTTACCTAAACATTTCATGAATCTTGATTTTTGTCTCAAACATAAGAGGCCAAAGGTTAACTAGGGATAAGTATAAGCTTAAATTAGGCTAGAGAGTCAGATCTCTATCGAAATAGTAAGAATTTTCCTAATTGGGGGCTCTCTACTGTTGTATTATATCCCTAACTTTTTATCTGATATAGATTTCATAAAGCAACTTAGGTGGGAACCACATGGATATGAGGGACCATTTTATTTCCCCTCACTCACAAGTGGTCTAGCTTCTACATTTTGCCATCCCTCATTATCACATCAAAATTCTGCTTCATGTTTCCAGAGGGCCACATGCCTCATGGCCTTTCTAAGCCTTCCTAGCTTTTGGGTGGTTGTTGTCTGTTGTAGCTCAAATTCATTAGCCTTGGACTTTACTCCCTAATGTTCTCTAAGCTTTCCAACTTCTCCCTTCAATTGTGAATACTTTATTATCTTCCTTCCCAGAAAAAATTAACTGATTATAAATCCGGTAATTATGTCTTTAGCTGGATATTTAGAAAAGCTTGTAATCCTCTTTAATTCTTCTTATGCAACATCCAGTAGACAAGGGTTATAAAGACTTTGATGTTTCTTGCCTTTATTCATAGATACCTGACTCACTATTTAGACTTAATGATAAAATATACCTATTCAGGAAAAAAAAAGTGGATGCTCTATCGGACCTTTTTGCTAGTCTGAATGAATATTTGTTAAAGGTGTGAAAAAAAATCAGAAAAATAGAAGATAGAAAAGAAGTGATCTATAGATGGTGCTTAAGCTTGTCACAACTTCAAACTTATTCAGGAAACATGGCTGGAAGGGGAAACAATTCACAGCAATCCTAGAGGTAGGGATTGACCACTTTAGGTCACCAGGATTTGCAGCATTTATTGGAAACCTGGATGCAAGACAAAAACTGACTCTGAGTTTGAAAGAATTGAATTTAAACCCTGGCTTTCCTATTTATGAACTGCATGACTTTGGGTAGACATTTACCAGCTGTGGATCTTGGTTTCCTCCTATGTAAAAGGGGAGGTTTGGATGTGATGACCTCTAAGGTTCCTTCTAGCTCTAAACCTGTGATATCCAACATCAATGGTACTTTTTGCACAAAACTTAATTTAGGTCTTTGGAATATAATTCTGTTAACAGAAGTTGTGGTTTCCAGAAATCATTTCTGACCTGTGTGAAATTCTGCATAAAAATGTACCACTGAGAAGTTTATGGATATGAACTTCATTATTTAGGAAAAATTACCAGAGAAAACATTCAGTTTGCTTCTAACATTCCAACTAACATTCAAAAATGCTTTAAGATTTGCAAAGCATGTTACCTACTTTATCTCCCATGATCCTTTAGCTCACCCTATGTTGTTGTTTTCGGTCACCCCTTCAGTCATATCTGACACTTCGTGAAACTATGGACCATGGTCTGTCCAAGTTCGTATCTATTGTTTCCATGACACTATCCATGTCATCTTCTGCCATTCCTTTTGCCTTTTGCCTTCAATCTTTCCTAACATTAGAGTCTTTTCCAAGGAGTCCTGTCTTTTCATTATGTGACTAAAAAATTTAAGTTTCAGCTTCAGCAGTTGACATTTCAGGAAACAGCCTAAACTGCTTTTTTAAAGTATTGACTGATTTGGTCATCTTTGCTGTTCAGGGAACTCAAAAGTCTTCTCCAACATCACAATTCAAAAACATCAATGCTGTGGTGCTCAGGTTTCCTTATAGTCCAACTCTCACAGCCATATATTGCTACTGGAAAAGCCATAGCTTTAACCATACAAACCTTCATCGGCCAAATGATGTCTCTGCTTTTTAGTATTCTGTCCAGATTTGCATAGCTTTCCTTCCAAGGAGAAAGCCTCTTTTAATTTCATGAGTATGATTGCCATCTGCAATGGTCTTTGAGCCTAAAAATATAAAATCTGATACTGTTTCCATTTCTTCTCTCTCTGTTTGCCAGAAGTGATGGGACCAGTTGCCAAGGTCTTAGGGGTATTTTTAATATTAAGCTTCAAGCCATCTTTTACACTCTACTCTTTTATTTTTCATCAAGGGGCTTCTTAATTCCTCTTCAGGTTCTGCCATCAGAATCTGCATCTCTCAGACTGTTGATACTTCTCACAGTAAACTTAATTTCAGCTTTTGATTCTTCCAGTCTGGCACTTTGCATGATGCACTCTGCATATAAGTTAAATAAATAAGGTGACAATATGTAGCTTTGTTGTACTGTTTTTGCAATCTTAAAACAATCAGTTCTTCGTTTAACTCTAAGTGTTGCTTCTCGACCTGTGTACAACTCCCTCAGAAAATATTCTCATTTCTTTGAGAACTTACCACATTTTGTTGTGATTCACACAAAGGCATTAGTGCAGTCAGCAAAGCAAAAGTAGATGTTTTTCTGGAATTCATTTGCTTTCTCCATAATCCAGCAAGCGTTGACAAGTTGGTCCCTGATTCCCCTGCCTCTTCGAAAACCTCTGCTTTTCTGGTAATTTTCGGTTTACATATTGCTAAAGCCTAACTTGTAGAATCTTAAGTATAACATTACTGGCATGTGAAATAAGTACAATTGTTCAGTAATTTGATCCACCCTATGGGATAGGTGTTATTATTTTGATAATATTATAGATGAGTTTTATGTGGACAGAGGTTAAATGACCTGCTCAGTGCCACACAATTAATAAATATCTGAGGTCAGATTTGAACTGAATCCAGATCCAGTGCTTGATCCACTCACTATGCCAAGTTGTCTCTATGCTTATATATTGGTTGTATTAATGATTAATCCATCAAGAAGCTTTTATTTTTTATTGTGTAAGAAATTAAAATTTTATTAAAATTTAGTTGAAATTAAATTTTATTCTTTCAATTGATAAGCATTTATCTTCTCTTCCTTTTCACCACCCTCCCCAAAACAGGTAAACAAAATCCTTGAAACAAAAAAGGATTGATGGATCAGAGCAATTTCTGAAATGTGCAAAGATGTGTCTCATTCTGCTTATTTAGTCCATCACCTCTCTGTTAGGGAGTGGGAAACATTCTTCATCATTGGTCCTATGGAATCATGGTTGGTGACTGGGTTGATCAGCTTTCTTAAATCTTACTACATGGCACAGTGGATAGAGCACTGAGCTTGGAAATGGAAAGACTCATCTTCATGAGTTCAAATCTGGTCTCAAACACTTACTAGCTGTGTGGCCATGGACAGGTCATTTGACCTTGCTTGCCTCAGTTTCTTCATCTGTAAAACGAACTGATGAAGAAAATGGAAAACCATTCAAGAATCTTTGCCAAGAAAACCTCAACGGGGGGCCACAAACAATTGGACATGACTGAAATAACTCAATAAAACGGTAATAGACACAATGATAATGGTGATGATCATAAGATAAATCGAATTATAGATTTAGCTCTGGATCTGCCCTTCGTCCTTACGTAGTCCAACCCCTTCATTTAAAAGACTGTATAGCCCAAAGAGATTAAGTTATTTCTCCAAGGTCACACAAGGAATAAGTACAAGTTAGATTTTGAACCTATGTTTTCTGATATCAAATTCATCTGGTACTCCTTTTATGCACATTATCTTATTTCATCTTCACAATGTCTGTGAAGAGGGTAGTGACAATATTGCCACCTACCCCCCTTTTAGAGATGAAGAAATGAGGCTTTAAAAGATTAAGTGAATTGACGAAGGTCACGCAGCTAATCAATAAATGGCAGAGTCAGAGTTCCAGCGAGAGTCTTCTGACTCCAAGTTCAGTATTCTTTATCACACAATCTCAAAGACTAGTGGATGTAAGGGAAGTGGGGAATTTAATAGGCTAGTCAAATGGAATAACAGTTCTCAGGTCTTTTATCTTATACCTTAGTCAATCAAAAAAAAATCTGTGTACTTGTTGCCTTACTTGCCTAGAGAAATGTGCACTTGGTGGGGGTTGAGGGTTTGAGGGTAAAATGTGAATACTTGGAATGCAAGAGTTTTTTTAATTGTTAAATCTCATGCAGAGAAGGCTGGTTTGAATTAGTGAAAACTCAATATTATATATAATTTTGTTAATGAAGTATTTCCTGTCTGAGGTTCTTAAGCATCCTGATTTAATGGTTAGGGAAGAATGATTTATATTGATTGTATCAATTATTTTATGTAAATAGCTACTCTTAAGAAGCTTAAATGAATTTTCTTTAAACAAACTTCTATAATTTTGTTTATACTAGCTCCAACACATCCATGGTTAGGAGAATCTTTTTCTCTAATACTATCAGCTTGAGTTTCCACTGGGCATGTTCCTATCACTGTTAGCCATGAATGATTGATCTCCCAGTTCCATTTAATCAATTAGTATAAGTTAGCTTTTACATAAGGATATTCCTTTAAGGATATAGAGGACAAAAATTTCCCCACCTCGACACCTTAGGGGCACATTCCTCCCATATTACCTCAGTTTCTAGGGAAAATTGACTCAGACTTAGCACAATTTCAACATAGTATTGGTCTCATCAAGTTCACAGCCAAATGCGACTGCTGCCAGATGCATCATCTCAATTACTAGTTCATCCTATCTAGGCTTGTCCTGCAGGATACTCTCTGGGTCATAAATTCTGGGCTGGCTACAAAATGCAGCATACACTTGACTCTTTGACCTTGGGGGACTTGTTTTCTTGACCCTAAAAAATGAACAAGTTTGCTCCCAACATCCTTCATGTAAAATGAAAAAAGATAAATAATGACAAACATTTCTATAGCACTTATCACACGCCAGGCATTGTGGTAATCATTTTATAGTTATCATCTCATTTGTTCCTTACAATAACTCTGGGAGGTAAATGCTAAAATAATCTCCATTGTACAGATGAAGAAACTAAGGCAGGCAGAAGTTAAATGATTTATCTAGAGTCAAATAGCTAGTAAGTATCTGGGGTCAGATTTGAACTCAGATCTTCTGAAAAATAGACCTAGTGTTCTATCCACTACACCACTTAACTGCCTCTGATTCACATAAAGAATTGAAGTTCATATATGTTGGTCCATATATTGGCCTTGGGGAGGAAAAGGGAGAGAGAGACAGAGACAGGCAGGCAGGCAGGCAGACTCAGTCTCCTTTCTTTCCAACACTATCTCTCATTGGATGCCATCAGCAAGAGATTCAAACCAAGAGCAAAGGAGAAACCAAGAGTAGTGCCTAAGGATGACAACACCTTTTAAAGATGCTCCAGCTTGTGTTCTACAACTACAATAAATTGAAAAGACTACTATATTCAGCAGATGGGAACCAGTTATAGAATATTTATACATGCTCCAAAGTCTCTCTAAGGTACTTCCATTATACAACAGGGCTGTCCTGGAAGCAGGCTCCGCAGCCTTCCTTGTACTCTGTGAAAGTTCACAAGGTCTGGCCTTATTGGCCAGTACCCTTTTATACATGCATTTCCCATGAACACTCTCAGGGAAAGGACATTTTTTTCTGGAAAATGCCTTAATTTGAATACCAATAACTGTATTTTATGTAGTATTTTATTTACATCTTGTATTTATTTTTATTATTTTATTTTTATTCATCTTATTATTTTATATTATATATTCATAATTTTATTTTATGTGTCTTGAATTTGTTTTTATTTTATATCTTTTATATATTGGTCTGCATGTTATAAAAAAAGAGATACCAAAAGCTAAGCAGAAAAGAATGAAGTTGCTAATTTAGCTTTTCTATCAGGGTAATAAAACTTTTTTCATTGCTTTCTATTTCTCAGGGTACTCTCGAATATGACCTCATTTGTCATTTCTGTCTTTATAGTAACTCATTTATAATTACATTTTAGATTTTGGGTTATTGTGTGTATGTGTTTGTGCACACATTCACAATGCAATGATCTAAACCTTGTTTTGGTACTTCCTGTATACTTCCCCTTGTCTCCATTCACACAGTTACCACTCTTGTTCAGATTCTTAACACTTTTCTTCTGAGAAATTTTATTAGCTTTCTAACTGGTCTCCCTGCCTCCAGCATTCGCTCTAATACCCTCCAGTATTTGATCGTCCTATTAGTTACTGTGTCATAGCTCATTATAGCTCTTCCCTGCCTGGGTCTTTCCCAGAAAGTCCAGGTAACCCAAAGCCGGACCTTCTTTAAAAAAATGACAAGATCTAAGAGTAGTATGTGGAGAAAACTTTAGAGAGAAAAGAGGTCAGAAGCAGTCTTCTACTTATCCCTTTCTTAGGCTAGTTCCTTTTCTGTGGGGGAGATGGTGGTGGGTCTTAAAGATTCAGATTGGCTTGATCTTTGTATTGTATCTTATGCTAGTCAATTTCATAAGTCTTGTAATTGACATTTTTCCAATTATTTCTAAATTTGGCCAAGTCATGTTGACCCAGAAGACACTATTTGCCGTTTTCATTTGTAAATATATTTTAGGTTTTGAGCTGTGTGTGAGTATCCATTAATAAGCTACTAAATCTTATTTTAGTGCTACTTCCACAGTCATATGACCCAGGTATAGGGATGTCATTTCATGGGTTATACTATAAATATTCATGAGATGCCCCTGAGAAAGCTTATTAGCAATCTCATGTGGAACCTAGTTTAAACCTGTTACGTCGAGGGTAGAAATATATGGGGAAATTATTTCTCCTTGACTATAGACCAAGAAGGCTGGACCTGATTTTGTCTTGGAAACAAAATAAGGCTTTTTCCTTCTTCCTTCCAGAACTGTTCAAAGACTGAGGTGAGTGTATGGCTGTAATTAGTTCATTTGAGTCTGCTAGGAACACTGTATTACAGGAGAATAATGAAATCAATTTCCATGAGGAAAACAATGTATTCCTGCCTTTTTCCCCATGCTGCTTCTAGCCCTACAAGGCCTCGTTCTTACATAAGGCAGCTTTTAGAACTTAAAACCTCTTCCCAAGAGAAACAGCTGGTAGAGAGTTGGCAATAACTCCTACAAGTGTTGGACTTTCTCAGTACATGTGCTAGCAAACATACAAAGTCTGTTAGTCACCCAGAAGGAGACAACAGAAGCGCCTCTCTTGCATTGATTGCCATGTGTTGAAAAGAATAACATTTCAAATAACTTCCAAAAACAGTGTTATGGAGTAGATGGGGCCAGAAAATTCCAAGAAGACATCTGTGAGCAATAGAACATGAATGGAGTATACAGTAATATCTGATTAATCAGCAAAAGTGCTAAGATTTAGGAATTTTTTTTTACAATCAGGTTAAGTGACATCCCCAGGGTCACACAGGTAGTATCTGAGGCCAGATTTGAACTTAGGTACTTCTGACTCTAGAGTCAGTACTCCATCCATTGTACCAATTTAGCTGCCCTAAATAGGGAAATTCTTAAAAGTCTCCTAAGTCTGGAGAGAAAACCAAGATGTTGAATCATCTGAACCCCCCAAATTCTCCCATAGCTCCCATATGTTTATAACATCATATATTTTATACGTGGAAGAGATCACAGAAATCATTCAGTCCAACCTTCTTATTTTCCTGATAAGGAGACTGAAGTCCAGAGAGCTTAAGTATTTATCCAAGGTCACACAGGTAATAGGGCTGAGATTGAACCTACATCCTCTAATACCCCATTGAGGTCACTTTCCATTGTTCCACATTGCCCAGGAAGTTATCACATTTTGAAAAATGCTCTTGGTAAATAATGCACTGACTATTTGGATGTTGACACCTAAACCCTAACCAAGGAAGTCCTGGAAAAATGCCTGCTACCTCTAGATGTGATTCTTAATCACTGATCAAAGCTATGTGAAAGAGTCAACATTGTTATAATGCTTATATTGGCTATTTTGACTTTTCCTCCTTTTTTCTATTTGTCCATCTTAATAGAAAATGTTCTACAGGAAGCCTTTCCCAATCCCCCCTCCCCCCATGCTAGTGTTTTCCCTCTATTGATTATTCCAGTTTATCCTGTATGTACCTTGAATGTACATAGTCGTGTTTGCATGTTGTCTCCTTTGGTCTTTGGGTTCCTTGGGAGCAAGTGCTGTCTTTTGCCTTTCTTTGTACCCTCTGCACTTAGCACAGTGCCTGGGATATAATAGACGTTTAATACATTTTTATTGACTCGTTGACTGACTAGTGTGGTAAGGTCTTATCCAAGGAAGTCAAGAGTTTGTCAGGAAGAAAACCAAATATGATTAGCTGCTGCCTCTCTACCCCTTTAGAATACCTTTTCATAGCTCTTCTCTGGTGCTTTCCTGGATTTAAAGAACAAATGGGTTGGACAGTTCCACACTGGGAAGTTCAACCCCCCAAGCAGAATTATTTCTGTGAGACAGAGACATCAGGAGAGACAACCTAATATGCCCCCAGGGTTATACAAGAGGAAGATGTAGAAATAATTGAGGCAGTATTTTTTTTAACTAATTAAAGGCTGTATAATGTGATTTTTGAAAATTAGTCAACTAGCATTTATTTAGCACGTATTGTGTGCTTATCCCTGAGGATACAAAGAAAAGCAAAAAACAGTTCCAGCTCTCAAAGAGCTCACAATTTAATGGAGACAACATCCAAACAATTACACACAAGTAAAATACATACAGGATACCCTGTATATTATTTGTTTGCCTGTTACTTCTTTCCATTATATAGATTATAAGTTCCTTGAGAGTAGGCCCTGTGCTTTGACTTTTTGTTTTAATATCCCTAGTACCTAGCACAGTACCTGGTACAGAGTAGGCACTTAAGAAATATTTATTGATTAATTAATTGATTCATTGGTAATCTCAGAAAGAAGGCGCTTCAGTTCAGGAGGACTGGGAAATGTTTTACCTGACCACTGTAAATCTGAGCAGTTTGGTACCTGACATCTTACCTGGGATCTCATAAACTAAAAGCTTGTTGACTAAATTGGCTTTGTAAGTCTGAGCAAAACAGTTTCCAGACCCTAGTTTCTAAAACAGAAATGACCATGTGGGTCATGACTTTCAGTTTTTCTTGGGTAGATTATCCACTCTGAATTGTCCTTGGTGATCTTAATATCATAGGAGAACCTTTCCTAAATTGACTTGTCCCTTACCTTTACAGGACAATGGTAAGGTGCCCTTTGATATGATCTCATAATTCACTAGCTGTTTTCCTCTTTCTATCATCAACACTGCTTTAAACTGACATATGCAGCAGAGACAACGATTCAGCCTACTCTTCCAGCAAAACAAAATATAATATCAGACTTGTTCACTCTGAAAGTCAGGAGAAAGTCTTCCAAGGAGTCTGTTAGAGTTCAAGGTGGTCTGAGGAGCTAGTTACCCCCCACTCTATGAGACCCTTAGAAAGGTCAGAACTTCAGAACTTTAGGTCCTGGTTGACTGAGGTCAAGTGTGTGTGTGTGTATGTGTGTAATATATACAAAAATTATATGTAATATATGCGTGTATACATATGTAGCAAGTATATATACATAAATGTATATATACATACACATCTATATCTGTATCTATATATCCACTGAAACAAACCAATACACAGCTGATTCCATTTCTTCATTGCTTTCAAGTCATCAAACATTTTAAAGTTCCTAACATATGCCAGACACTGTGCTAGCAAAAGCAAAAGACAGTTCCTAATCTCAGGGAGCTCATGATTTAATAAGAGAGACAACATGAAGATAACAATACAGACAGGATAGACTGAAGATCAACTTAGAGGAAAGTTACTAGCATTAAGGAGTATTGGAAATAAATACAAAGATCCAAGCTTTTGGGACAAGATCTCACTGTTTGACAAAAATTGCTGGGAAAACTGGAAAGCAGTCTGGCAGAAACTAGGTATAGACCAATATCTCATACTATAGACCAAGATAAGGTTAAAATGGGTATATGATCTAGACATAAAGAATGATGTCATAAACAAATTAGAGGAGCATGGAATATTTTACCTGTGAGATCTACGGGATAAGGGAAGAATTTATGACCAAATGAGATAGAGTGAGCACGATGCTATGTAAAAAAGATAATTTTATTACAATAAATTTTTTTAAATGCATAAGCAAAGCCAATATTGCAAGATTAGAAGGAAAGCAGGAATCTGGGGGGAAAATTTGCAGCAAGTTTTTCTGATAAAAGTTTCATTTCCGAATATGTAGAGAACTGAATCCAATTTATAAGAATATGAGTCATTCCCCAAGTCATAGTCAAAGACTATGAACAGGCAACATTCAGAAGAAGACATCAAAGCTGTCTGTAGTCATGACACATGCTACAAGTCATTGTGGATTAGAAATAAATCAGAAAATGGAAATGACAAGTGTTGGAGGGTACATGAAAAAATTGGGACACTAATGCACCGTTGGTGGAATTGTGAACTGATTCACCCATTCAGGAGAGCAATTTGGAACTATGCCCCAAGGACGATCAAACTGTGCATACCCTTTGACCCAACAACATATATATATAATGGTCTATATCCAGGAAAAGGACCTGTATGTACAAATAAATTTATAGCAGTTTGTTTTGTGGTGTCAAAGAATTGGAAATTGAAGTGATGCCCATCAATTGGGGAATGGCTGAACAAGTTGTGGTGTATGAACATGATAGACAATATGTATTGTGCTACAAGAAAGGTAAACAAGATGCTTTCAGAAAAAACCTGGAAACATCTACACAAACTGATGCAAAGTGAAGTGAGTAGACCATAAAAACACTGTATACAGTAACCACAATATGGTACAATGATCAACTGTGAATGACTTAGCTATCCTCAATAATACAATGGTCCTAGACAATTCCAAAGGACTTATGATGAAAAATGCTATTCTCCTCCAGAGAAAGAATTGATGGAATCTGGATGCAGATCAAAGCAAGCTTTTTAAAACTGTACTTCGTTTTTTTGGGGGGAGGTCTATGTTTCCTTTACAACATGATAAATATGGAAATGTTTCACATGACTGCACAGGTATAACCTATATCAAATTCCTTGCCTTCTCAAGGAGGGAGGAGATAAAATGGAGTGGGAGAGAATTTGGAATTCAAAATTTTAAAAATGTTAAAAATTTGTTTAACATGTAATTGAGAAAAAATGAAAAAGAAATATTGGGAAAGGCTTTTTGTAGAAGGTGGGATTTTAGCTGGAACTTTAAGGAAAATGGGGAAGTGGAATTGTGAAGATGAGGAGAGAGGGCATTCTGGACACAAAGAGTAGCCAGTGAAAATGCCCAGAGTGTCTTGTGAAAGAAACAGCAAAGAGTTCAGTGTCTTAATGATTTTTTGGTGGTGAGTGGGAGGGAGAAGGTGTCAAGATCTGGGAGTTTTTCAGTGTGGAGTTCATTGTATTCCCTGTATGAAAACTCCCTCCACTGAAACAGATGAGAAGTCTCTCTATAACTTACAGAGTAACTAACAGTCTTGGAGGGCTACCTGGAGGCAACGAGAGGTGAAGAGTTTTATAGTCACAAAGCAGAATATGCCAGAGACAGGACTTGATCCCAGACCTTTCTGATTCCAAAGGAAACTCTTTGTCCATGGTACAACCAGACTTTTGTCTTCATGGGTATTTTCTTTTACCACTTTGTGATTTCATCACTAACAGGGAGTTCTCCTCTTTACTGAAGTAACTCTGTGCTTTTTCTATAACTTATAGTGGTAGAGAGTTGTCCAGGACATTGAGAGGCTAAGTGAATTGGCTAAGATAATGCATTTAGAATGTCAGTGGCGTGATTCAAACCCAGGTCATCCTGACTTCAAGACTAATTCTGTATTCACTATGCATCTCATGGAAACAATGAGCCACATCCATCCTTGACTTCTTTAAAATGGGTAGGTAGTTTCTCTACTATATGAGCATTCCATGCATAAAAATTCAAGTGCAGAGAGGATTGCCAAGTGACTATTATTAAATGATAAGGACCTACCTATTAATACTCATGAATTTATATTCCTCACAAAGAAACTCTTTTCCAACTAAAGTCTGCTTCCTGCCCTTTATGACAAACTTTTCTCCCATTTCCTGACTTCCTTGAGTCTCTCAGACACATGGTGGCAGTAAAGATCTATAGTCGTTGTTAACTAAGTTGGTAACTTTACCCAAGGAAAGTCTGTTCTATTCCATTGACCTTTGGAATACTGCTGCTATAAAGCTGCTGTTACATAACTCTTCATGTTGCCTGCAAACAAAGTTCCCATCAAAGATCAGGTAGGGACTTTGCTTTTAATTTGTTGAAGAGATCAGGAGAGAGCCTTTGACCTTATAGTTACTGTGCAGAAAGTGTGGATCTGACAGCTGAATTTAATGAAAGAAGAGTGAAATTAGAAGATAGACCCACTCTAGATGGGACTTTGGAAAAAAAAAACAAAAACATTTCAGAAGACCAGGGTGTTTCAAGGGCAAACTTACATAAGTTTGTTATTGATCCCATAGGG
>JAQQSK010005522.1:0-14867 GCA_028658325.1 Potorous gilbertii
CTACCACCTTCACTTCAAAAGGGAAGGGAGCCCTTCAGGACTGAGGATCATTTTCTATTTTTACTTCATGACCAAATGCTTAGTAGACTGGGGATAAGCCTGTCTCCATAGTTAGTCAGTGAGTAAGTCTTCATTAAATATTTACTATGTACTAGGCATGATGTTGAGTGCTAGAGATACAAAGAAAGGCAAAATGAGTCTCTGCTCTCTGAGGGCTCAAATTCTAATTTGATGAGAGACATTTAAATAACTCAGAACATATCAATTATACAGTGCCAATATGAGGGAATTTCAAGGCTAAGAAGACATTTATGGTTGGGGACAACAGGAAAGGTCTACTATCAAAGATGGGATTTTAGCTGAGTCTTGAAGCAAGCCAGGGAAATTACTTCAGGAGGAGGCTGGTTACATTCCCCAAATATGCTACAGAGACACAGAATCCTGGGAGGATTTGGCAGGGAAGGGATTATTCCCCATCCTCCTCTTAGCATTTCTTAAACTGGGGGTCACAACCCCATGGTCACTACCCTATTTAAGAAGTGCTGAAAGGTTCAAGAGTAGAAAAACTTTAAGAAGTCCTTCTCTAGAATAAGGTCACTTTTGAGGTGTTGTCCTCCCCATCAGCATCACTCTGGGGATCATCACTACACACACTGTCTAGTTCAAAGTTACCATGAGCCCTTGTTGAATGGGCTCTTCTTGGAGTTAAATCTGCTGTATTTCCCTCCCTCTTGTCCTCTACTCACCAGGAAGTCTGACTCCTATGCTTCTGGGTAGCGGATGCTTGCTTTGTATTACCATCTTTGGGGACCCATTGTCTGCCCATGCCTGGGATTATTGTGAGACCTGAGGACTAGCCTGATGACATGGTATATAGCACAGTCAGATCTTGGACTTTACATAAACTGAAATTATACAAATTTGACTTTATGTAAGAATTCTAAAAGAAATTACCATTCTAAAAAAAAATCCCTGTTAATTTTATTGTGTAGTATTGTGTTCTCTCATGCTCTGCTGCTGCTGATACACTTGGCTCTCTGTGGCCTCCCCACCTAACCCTTCCCCCAAACAACCCCAAATTTTAAGAAAACCCTCCAAGTGAAAGTAAAGCAGATGTGGGGTTGGGGGCTTGGTTTAAGACCTCTGATGCTAAGAGAGATCTTTGCCCTGCTCTACATACCTGCCCAAGTGTCGAGTCTATATGTCAATCTTCCATCTGCCCTGGCTTAAGTGCAGGGTGTCTGTCTCTAAACACTGCCTGTCTCCCATTCTCTCGTCTGTATCCATGTCTAGCCCTGTGTCTGTCTCCCCTCCCTCTTTGCATGTTCTTCCTCTTGGTTCCAGCCAGACCTCACATATTCCTCCTTCTGCTCTTGATGCTTTGTCCCTGACCTCCATGTGTCTTTGAACCATGTGCTGGGCTACCCTCTCTTCCTTTCTCCCTCCCCAATATCTGTAGCAAGCCTACGTGATATAAAAATCACTTTACATAGAAGCCTGTGGAACAGTTCACTTACATAAAGCAACAACGATATGATCATTGCTTAACTCACTTAAACTTCTCCAATAATTTAAACTATATGGCTCTGCTATGTTGTATGCTGCCTGTACAATAGATTTTTTCTCTCATGTAATTCCAATACATGATCATTTACATCCATGAAAATTTTTTGAGCAGAGAATACATTCCCCCACCAGCCTATCACTTGAGAAATATATTGGTTGGGAGTTATGACATTTCCACTTTTCCCAATAATAAACATATGTGAAGAAGTAAGCATGGTTCTCAACCAGACATTAAACCATTTGGTTAAAAGTCTCTAGCATCATTTCTGCCCACATACACTAGATGAAAGTGTTGACTTCTCTGCTCCAGTAGCTCAGGCCTCAGGGAGACCATGTGATCAAAAACATTAGAAGCATGTGAGTAAAGTACTCTGGCTGGAGGTCTCCCTAAGGCTAGGATGATGTGCTTCCAAACCTTTTGGCTTATGCCAAGGCCAATTATCTCATTAAATATTTGCTCTCAAAATCTCTTCCAGGCTCACAATCTATCTTAGGAGGAAAACCAGACAAGAGAAAATGGTTTCCCCATGTTTAGTATAGTTAAAGGATTCCTCTCCAATGTGAACTCTATAATGTCTAGTAAGGTACTACTTGTCACTGAAGTCTCTCCTTGTCACTGAAGTCTCTCCCACATGAGGTAAATGAAGGTTTGGTGACTTTCTTTTTCCTGAGTGCTTTCCCATATTCACTACATTCATTGGATATCTCTGCAGTAAGAGTTTAATGACATTATGTCTTTCCCATGGCTGAAGGTTGTCTCACATTCTCTAATGGGTTGAGAGACTACCTCAGAGAGAAGGCTTTACATTAAAATGGTTTCACTCCAATATCTCTGGTATCTAATAAGGATATACTTTTCATTGAAGGCTTTCCCGCAATCATTTGTTTCAAAGGGTTTCACTCAACAATGAGTTTTCTGATGTTTTGTAAAGTCATACATTTCAATCAAAGGCTTTGCCACATTCACAAGGTTTCACTGCTTTATAAGCTTTTGGATATGTAATAAGGGCATGGCTTTTCAGTGAAGGATTGCCATTCCTTACATTCAAAAGGGTTACATTGAGCATGAGTTTTCAAATGTTTATTAAGCCTTCCTTGGTAGCTGAAGATTATCCAACATTTATTATATTCACAGCCTTTTGTATCTGTATGAGTTGTCTTATGGTTCATATGGTATTTTTTTGGTCTGAAAGATTTCTCACATCTGTTATATTCAAAGACTTTCCTTCCATTAGGAATTATCTGATAAAATTCTGCTTGTCATTCAAAATTTTCCTACACTCCTTCAATTTAAAGAGTTTCTTTCCAATATGAGTATCCTGTGATCACATGAGTTTCATCCTTCAGCTTTAAGGTTTTTCCACATTCAAAACATCCCAAAGATTCATTCCAACATGAATTTTCTGATGGATAATAAGGATTTGCTTCTCCCTGAAGATATTTCCTCATTTATTATATCTGAAAAATTTTCTCTTCAGTATGAATTCTCTGATGCACTCTAGGGTGAAGATATAGGCTGAAGGTTTTTCCCACATTCATTACGTTCAAAAGGTTTCATTCCAGAATGAATTCTCAGATGTCTATCAAGGTTCTGCCTCTTATTGAACTAGTTTCTACATTCACCATATTCAAAAGCAGCTTTCTCCAGTGAGGGCTGACTGATTGCTTTTAAGGTGATCCTTCTCCCTGAAGGCTTTCCCATATTAATTACATTCTAAGAGTTACACTCCAGTATGAATTCTCTGATGGCTGTTATGATCCAGCCTGCCATTGAAGGTTTGTCTTCATTCAGGACATTCAAAGGGTTTCACTGTAGTATGGACTCTCTGAAGCCTCCTCAGGCTCCCCCTGTGACTGAAGGCTTTCTCACATTTATTACATTCAAATTACTCATCCCCTGTATGAGTCCTCTGATGCATTTTAAGATGATTCTTCATCCTGAAGGCTTTCCCATATTCATTACACTGAAAGGGTTTCAGGCCAATATGAATTCTCTGATGTCTAGAAAGGTTCTGGCTGACACTGAAAGCTTTTCCACATTTACTATGTTCAAAAAGTTTCTCTCCAATATGAGTCCTCTGATGGCTCTTAAGATAGCTCTTCTCCCTAAAGAATTTCCTGCATTCTTTACATTCAAAGAGTTTTACTATAGCAGGAATTTCCTGATGTCTAGTAAGACTTTCTTTCTCACATTTAATGAGTTAGTGGGTTTTTCTCTAAAATGAATTTGCTGATATTCAGTGAGATTTGATCTTTTGTCAAAAGCTTTCTTAAATTCATTACATTCTTAGAGCTTTCTGACAGCTATATGACATTTAATGGCATCTGAGTCGTAGATGAAAAACTTCCTGCCTATGTTGCACTTATGAAGCTTCTTCCTTGAGAAGAAATCTGTTACAATGAATTTTGTCTAAAAAGTTTCTCAGGTTGTTTACAAATATATTTTACTTATGGAGATTTTTCCCACAGCAGCTCTTTCTTGGGCAAACCAGACTGGCTTCAGATTAACATGTCTCACCAAAGAATTATTTCCTGTACATTCTGTACACTTTCTGTACATTCCCCTGACAGGGTTATCTTTTGTGAGTGACTGTTAATTGGGGAGATTCTCCATCCTGGGACCCTTCTGGCTTTTTAACTTGATCATGCATGTCCCAGATTCTCCTATATTAAGACACCAGGGACTGTTCTGTGGTCTTCTTTCCTTGGCTGATGCTCCCAGCCAAGTACACTCACTCTGAGGAAAGCCTTGGCTCTCACACCTGCCTCCTTTGATTAAACAAATCTAAAAGAAATAAATATGTGTCAAAAACACAGAAAACAGAAAAAGGTGTCATAAATTCTTTGAGGGACTAGATTTTTTTAAACAAAAAATGCTATAATCAAGAATATCCCTATTGGCTTCAGGATCAAATACAAAATTCAGTTTCATGTTTAAAGCTCTTCATAGCCTCAACCCCTCCTACCTTTCCCATCTTCTTACACCTTATTCCTTCTACCATATCCTCTTTGATTCAGTGACATGGGCCTCCTGGCTGTTCCAACTCTCAGTTTCTGGTACTCTCCCTTATCTTGAGTGCTCCCCCATGCTGACCACTGACTTCCCTGGCTTCCTTTAAGTTTCAACTACAATCTACCTTGTACAGGAAGCCTTCCTTAACCCCTGAAATTGAAGATTCCAGGGTCTTCCCTCCTTTCCTCTGTTTAAAGATCATTTGTATATATTTGTGTGTTTTCTCTCCCATTAGATTATAAGCCCTTTAAGGTCAGGGCCTGTCTTTGGCTTCCTTTCCCCCAGTCCTTAGCATGGTGCTTGCCACATAGTAGGCACTTAATTAATGTTGATACATTGATTGAAAACATAAAAGTTTGGTGTTCACAATTTATGGATAACTCCCCAAAAGTGTGTAAATATTTGTGTGTGTACAACCACACATATGTGTGCATGTACATATACATATATATTGTTGTGTCTTTTCAGTCAGTTATGTCTTTTCAGTCATGTCCAACTTTGTGTCCACATTTGGAGTTTTCTTGGCAAAGATACTGGAGTGGTTTTCCATTTCGTTTTCCAGCTCACTTTACAGACAAGGAACCAAGGTAATGATGGTTAAGGGACTTGCCCAGGGTCATACAGCTAGTAAGTGTCTGATTTAGTATTTGAACTCATCAAGATGAGTCTTCCTGATTCCAAGCCCAGTGCTCTCTCCATGTACCACCTAGTTGATATCTTTCTATTTATCTGTCTGTACACACACACACACAATTCTCAAACAAAGAATTGCAAACTACTAGGAGCTACAGGAAAAAAATGTTCCACATCTCTAGTGATAGGAGAAATACAATGCAAAACACCAGCAAATTGGAAACAACAATACAAGATGGGAATCCTCAGTGTTGGAGGGGCTGTTGGAACACAGGCACATTAATGTACTCTTGGGAGCACTGTGCTACAGCACATTTTGGAAAGCAATTTAGAATTATGCAAATAAAATGACTAAAATATCAATACCCTTTTACTCAGAGATGCTATTACTTGGTTTATATTCTAAGAAGGCTAATGACAAGAAGAAAGTCCCCTTTCACCAAAATATTTATGGCAGCACTTTCTGTGGTGAGAAAAGTGGATCAAAATGGATCCCACCAGTTGGGGAATGGCCAAACTAAGGAAAAGCATATTAACATGCTGTAAGAAACAATAAATTGGATGAGTACAAAGAAGTATGGAAATATTTGCATGATCTGATGCAAGGCTAAGAAAAGAGCACACACAATAACTACAATGTAAATAAATAGATCCCAAAGCAAATAAATAAGCAACAAAAAAACCCCAAAGTAAATGTTGTAAAAATACCAGGGGCTCCAAGGAAGGCAGCTAAGAAGATATCCCAACTTTACTCCGCCGTGGAGGTGGGAGGTCAAGAGGTCTGTTGAACTGCATATATTTTCAGACTTTTTTGATGTACACATTGGTTTTGCTGCCTTTTTTCCCTCTTACTATTTTTTTATTTAGAAATATTATGTATGTTTTGCATGACGTCTTTTGTATAATGGGTATAATGTTGCTTGACTTCTCAACAGGAGGGGCCAATGGGAGGAAGAGAATTTGGAATTTGTTATGAGGGGTGGTTCTCTCAGAAAGGGAAAGGGGAGAGGTACTAGGAGACATTCTGGGGGAATAATAAATAAAGGTTGTCAATAAAATTCCATTTTAAAAAATTCTCTTCCTAAAACCTAATTGTTATTGATTAAAAAAATAAACACATACATCAGTGGAAAAGATTAGATAAGAATAAATTAGAAACAAACTAAAAACAGTGTCCTATAAAACACAAAAGCAAAAATTCCTTGAGGAAGGACACATTTGTCCAAAAATTCTGGGAAACCCGAAAAGAGGCTTGACAAAAATTAGAATTAGACCAACATCTTACACAGCACAACATTTAAGTTAAAATGGATATGCAGAAAAGGGGAGTAAGAAGATGGGTTATTTATTACTATCTGAATATTTAAGAAGACATCATTTAAATATTTATCACAGAACTAGATCAGGTAACTACTGTGGCAAAAAACAGGAATTCTCAAACTTGAAAGGAAGCCTAGAGATGATCACAAAAGACACTCTAGATAATGATGGCTACAGGAAATTTAAGTGCTTTTGCCCTAATGAAGATGAATGCAAGCAGGATAAGAAGGAAAAGTGCTTAACTGGGGTAACAAAAATCCCTTTTGCATCAAATCTCCTCTCCAATATAAGGAAATGTGTCCCAGCAGTATTAGACACCAAAACTTTCTGCCAAATCAATAAGTAGTCAAAAGATAAGCACAATATTTCAATAGTGCTGCTTCTTGAATGATCTGCTGAACTTCCATATGTAATGAATCCCATCAGTCTACTTGTCATTACCTCACCTGGCCAAGGGTCTCTGGGAAATTCCTCCACAAGCATCCAAGGTGCCTTTCCTCGTTCTAACTGGGAGATCACATGTGGTTTGGAAAATGGAAGTCCTGGTCCTGGGGACAGAAATAGGAAAGGATTGAACAAAATCTATCTCAAGAGTCTAGTCCTAGACTCTTTCTCTTTATGGAAAAGAAGAAATCTGAGAAGGTGGAGAGGATGGTACAATGAATCTCTCATCAACATGCACTTCTCTTCTGTATAAATTGTCTAATTTGGGCTGAGAAAGAAAATTATTTAATTTGATATCTGATGTGTTAATAGAGTAGGATCTTTTCACTCCTTCAGGTATCTGCCCCAGCATTTTACCAAAATCTCATATTTAAAAATTAGGTTAAGAATGTAGGAAAACTCTCACCTCAGGGCCAGCCTGGTCAAATTACAGGATTTCCAACCATATAAAAGCAAAGAATTTGTGCCTGGAAATATACAATCTTCTGTCTCCAAAGGACGTTGGACTCCTCCTACATTATAAGTATGCATGAATACCCCTATACATTCAATAAAAGCCAAGAGATATTTTTCATACCCCTCAAAACTTCTGGAAATGAGACAGCAAGACTAGCCCAGCAGGTAGATGGGAATCACAGGGGCAGCCATCCTTACCCACAGAGACCAGGTTCTCATAATTCTCCAGCATCACATCCTTGTATAGATCCCTCTGAGCAGGACTCAAGCATTCCCATTCCTCCAGTGAGAAGTTCACAGATACATCCCTGAATGTCACTGGATCCTGAAACATCAAACACAATTCTTCTTAGCCAGGGACCATGTCTCTCACAGTCCAAGAAACCTAATGGAGTTAGCAGTGTGTAAAGGTGTGAAGAAGGGATCTCAAAGCACTTCCTGTACTGACTATTTATTAGTTTTCAGTTGTCAGAGAAGGCTGTGGAAGAAACAATAGAAAAGAGTACTTAAAAATGATAAGAAGGAAATGGAGGTGATTTGCAGGTGAGGACTTGAAGAAAGGAACTCTAGGAAAAGGAAAAGAAGGCAGTGAGTATGGGAGGATAAACATGAAAAGGAAAGTAAATGAAGGATATATGAAACAAACTGTTAAGTCACACAATTGGTGAAATGGAGTTCATCTGAAACAGAAGACAGAGATGAGGAAGTTGTGAGTCACCATCAAGTTAAGATGGGCAGCTAAGCAGTGCAGTAGATAGAGTGCCAACCTTAGACACTTACTAATTCTGTGACCCTGGACAAATCACTTTACCCTGTCTGCCTCAGGTCCTCATCTATAAAATGAGTTGGAGAAAGAAATGGCAAAGCATTCCAGTATGTTTGCCAAGAAAATTCCAAAATGGGGTCACAGAGACTCACACATGACTGAAACAACTCCACAACAACAAAATCAAATTAGGCAGAGGCTGGTAAGTTGTCCAGCTCTTAAAAAGACCCTATGGAATTGAGATAAAAACATCCCCAACTAGTTCAAAAGACTAAGCTGAGTGTATCTTGCTTAGTAGGAGAGCAGAGAAAATTTGGCATTGACTTGAATTGACTTTGTGAAGTTTGAGTTTCTGCCACAATCAAGACTCTGATATCTCTGTTCCAGGAGTTGGCTGGTTTCCCTCCTACAAGGTGAAGGGACTTGAGGACTGCTCATCCAGATTCTAATTTGAAAGGGACAGAGAAGTGTCCCTGAATATAAAAGGTATCAAAGAGGAAACAGAAGAAAGCAAGGTGGCAGAAAAAGTAGAGAAAATTGTTCTTGGAAGTCCAGTTACTACACTACTATCAGAATTAGGATGTTAATGTTCTAGACAATATATGGCTAAACATAAACCTTGACACTTGTTCAACAAATTCACTCAAGTCATGGCTCCCATATTCTGTCAGTCCTGTGTCATCCATTACAGTGTTCAAATATTCTGGAAGAGAAAACCCTCTGGAAACCTCTATGGATGAGACTTGGATGGGTTATAGCCATTCAGGAGAATGGAAATGAGATGATATTTCAGGAAACAGAATCTTAACTTACCTGGTTTCTGGTGGTCAGAATCTCAGAAATACTTCCTGCTTCTAGACTCCTGTCCTGGGTAAAGGCAGGAGCTTTAGAAGGCTGAACTATGAGAGAGAAAGAAGTCATGAAGGTGAGTGATACCTCCTTAGAGTTCCCACACAGCATTCACGAACACAGTCCCTCATCCCCAAACCCTTTCACCAAACCAATTGTACACTCTAGCTACCTCCCCCAACAACTTCCTCCTGAGTTGCCAAATGGTTCTGAAGAATGCTATAAAACTGTGTTTAGACTAGGAAACTTACAGATCTATGCCACTTTCAACAGGGTCCTCCCTGGAAACTCTTTCATTCTTCACTTGTTGATCCCTTGTCATATACTCCATGACATTTTGGCCAAATTCTTTTCACCACCCTGAACCCAAAATTCCCACATTAAAGTCCCCTTGGATATGACCTTTCTTCTAACGCTACTGAGACCAAGGATGACAAGATTCAGTTTGGACTGTCTTCTCATCCCTCTGATACCTCTGTATCTTCACTTTCATTTTCTCCCTCCCTTCCCCAAAGCTGGTTATCCCTCCTGCCCCCATCCAGCACAGGGGTCAGATTAGTGCCTCCTACATTTGGGGGACTTTTCTTTTCTGGGGACTAAAATCCATCATGGGATAGAGCAAGAAGATTCAGGAAATGCCCAAATCCCCAGAACCCAAAGCAGATGTTAATGCCTCATTAAAGATCAAAGTGTAAATCGACACTGTGTAGCTCAGTTGGAGAGAAGGCTGAGCCTAATATATATATATATATATATATATATATATATATATACTGTAGACCTAGAAATTTGGTAAAAGAAGGCAGACAGACCAAATTAATATTGTTTATTCCCTTAAAACTAGCAGATCCATGATCCTGTGTAAAGGTAACAGCTAGCTCAGTGAAGAGACCCCCATCAGAGAGACATCTCGATTATCAGGCAAGCAGTGATGACACAGGAGACAGAGATGTTGCAAGCTCCGTTTATTATTAGCAAACACAAGCCTTATGTACTGTTCAGTCATAAGTTCCATACTCCTGGCAAACTAGTGATATATTTACTTTAACCACTCCTCCTTCAGGAACAGATGCATGTCCTCATGACTGCCCTGGAATATCTTAATAAGTACCAGAATGTTTACTCAAAAGTGAGAGACCTTGGGGCTATTGTGTAGGATCCCAAAGGGGCAAACCAAAAACCTTTGCTCCATTTCCACAATAAAGTGGGCTTATCAGGCCATCATGTGCTCCTGAAGTGTTGTGGCCCTCTACAGATTCCTACAATCCTGGAGCCAGAAAGAAACTCATGACTACCTGATACAAGAATGAACTGGCCCAAATACACTTTACCAGGAGAGAGAAATTTTCTTAGTTGTATAAGTTATAAACGTAATGAGACAAGAAAATTAATAAAGTAGAGTCATTTTGAATTTACAGTCCCAGGATATGAGTTTCCTTTATCTCTGTGATACTAAGATAAGAAGAATCCCATGGAAGAGAGAGATGGGAGGGCAGGTTTAAATTTGAAAGAATTCACTTGGACCTTCTCTTTAGCCAAGAGTTTTATTGACCCAAAAGCACATGGACCTGAGATTTAGCAAGTAGCTAAACAAAGGCACTGATATACTACAAGACCCAGACTTATATAACATGATTTTAGGGTCTCCCCATGGGGTTTTGAGATCTAGGATAAGTCTTACAAGATAAAGACACAGGGTGAGGATTAGGAATGACGTGAGACAAAGGAGATAAGGAAATCCCATTCCCAGGGATAGCGTGGGCACAAGGAATTTTATGGTCCCCCCCAGGATAAGGGGAAGATCTGTGGTTAGGGAAGACTTTAGGGCACCTTCAGGTTAGAAAATAAACTAAGGGCTTCACAAAGTCAATCTTTAATATTATTTTTAACTCTCAGGGGCACTGTTTCTATCCAAATCACTGGTATTAGTTAACAAAGATAACCCTGAATTATGTTGGTCACCAGAGAGCTCTTTTGGACCAGTCAAAGTTACTTTATCTTAAAACCAAATTAAGTTTAACAGGGAACAAAACATCTGGCCAGGAGTGGGAATGTTTCAGGATGGGCTTGCTGATGTGGCAGAGGGAGAACAAAAGGCAGAAGTCTCTTTCCTTAAGGCTCCCAAAGCTGCTTCAGCACCAGCCCAGCACTGGCTAACTTCCTCTACCCCAAGGGCCCCAAACTGTCCTTCCCTTTCACTCCCCCTGTCCTATTCCTCACCTCCTTCCTTCTTCTCCCTTTAATTAAAGGCTTAGATCTGGGGAGGACAACTGCTTCTAGCCTTTATCTCCTTCCTCCAGGACTTCCCTTACCTGTTCTAGCCCTCAGGAGGTTTCCCTAACCTCCTTCTCCCTGGCCTCCTCCTCCCACTCCCTCTGCCCTTTCCCTAAAGGGCTCTGGTCTTGAGGAGCACAGCTACAATTCACCTACAGACCAGAGCCCAGAACCTATTCCCATGGGGCCTATTCCTTTAAGTTAGTCAGAAACTGTGGGGTCACCAAGGCTCCCCACCTCCGACAACCTTGGAGATGCTCTAAGCGAAGGTTGCAGGATCCACCCTTATTCTGTCAGGTCTGGAATCCTTGCAGCCCCCTTTCCTCAGGATAACAACACTAATCTCAACTTCCTTCAGGTCATACACTGTTTCTCCTTTGCACCCCAGTGCAGTGTTTCGAACCTACACAGGAGGAAACTGAGGCTAAGAGATCACGTGACCTGACACAGCTCATGAGTGTCTGAGGCAGGATTTGAACTCAAGTCTAGCTGACTGAGGTCCAGCACTACCCACTGCATTGCTCTACCTAGCTACTTCCCTTCATGGGGATGGCTACAAAAAGGCAGGCCCGGACCTGAGAGACAGTTACCCCCAAGGGGAAGGAGGTGAGCAAGGAGAAAAGCAGACCAGGTCAGATCAGAGGAAGGGGTTCCTAGGCCTATGGATCCCTTGCTTATCAGTCCCACATGCAGGAGCAGACCCAGGAAAGGAGAGAAACAAGTGATTATCCAATAGGTAGTGATGGCTGACCATAGCAATGGGTACAGAGAAGGCAGGAAAAGCCAAAGGGGCTTGGGCCTTTACCAATGAGGAGACCATGCCTTTCAGCTGATTGAATGAGACCTGATTTGCAGGAGGTAGAGAAGGAAGGGAAGGGAGTAGGAAAAGGAGAGATAATCCTCTACTGGGACTTATTCTTTTACTTTGTTTTGAGGCAAACAATGGTTAAGTAACTGACTCAAGGTCACATTTAGTATCTGAGGCCATCTTTGAACTCAGATGCCCCTGACTCTAGGCCCCTGCTGTGCCCACTGCACTACCAGCTGCCTTACAAAGAGATTGGGGCTTTTGGTTAAGCATTTACCTGTGAATGGAAGGATAGAGGATTAAGTTTAGGGATGAGAGGGGTAAGGGAAGTGTTTTAAAGATGGGGGAGATGTGAGTGTTTCATATTTTCAGTTAGCACTTCAGTAGACTGAGTGCTAAACCCACCATTTTGAGTCTTTTTTTGGTAGAGACACTGGAGTGGTTTGGCATTTCCTTTTCCTGCTCATTTTGCAGATGAGGCAACTGAGGCAAACAGGTTAAGTGACTTACCCAGGGTCACACAACCAGTAAGTGGTCTGCCACTAGATTTGGACTCAGGAAGGTGATTCTTCCACACCAGTGGCTCCATCAACTTGTCCAACTGAAAGGAAGACCTGAGTTCAAATTCTACCAAGATATTGTTATGTTCATTGTGAGCAAATGACTTGATAATCCTCTATAATCACGGGCCCTTTGTCACAGAAACCAGGGCTTTTAAACATCCTATCCATCCTTTCACTCAGCAATATTGCTTCTAGGACTGAATCCCAAGGAGATCATAAAAATGGGAAAAGGGGCCACATGTACAAAAATATTTATAGCAGCTCTTTCTGGTGGGCAAGAACTGGAAACTGAGGGGATACCTATCAATTAGGGAATGGCTGAAAACAAGTTGTGGAGTAGGAATGTAACGGAATACTATTGTGCTGTAAGAAACAATGAACAGGAAGACTTCAGAAAAGCCTGCAAAGGCATGAACTGATGCTGACTGAAATGAGCAGAACCAGGAGAACATTATACACAGTAACAGCCCATGTTCGAGGGCTGCTTGTGATAGACTAAACCCTGCAATGCAAGGACCTAAAACATTCTTGAGACAGAATGCCATGCACATCCAGAGAAAGAACTATAGAATTGGAATGCAGAATGAAGCAAGAGTATTTCCTCGTGTTATATTTTGTTTTCTTTCAGCACAGGCTCCACTCACTGACCTTTCCACCCCTTCCCTACCCTCAAACAAACAGAAAACTATCCCCAAGCTCAGGTCCCTTCTAGCCTGGAAGGCCCTCCCCTTCTTCCCTCAGCATTAACATCCTTCACAATGGCACTCAAATTCCCTTTTCTGCAGGCCTGCCTTGGTGTATTCCTCCATCCACAGTTGCTAGTGCCTTCCTCAGAAATTACCTTCCATGTGTATCATCCTCAACAGGCTTGATCTAAGCAATTCTTCACTTGTTATGGATGGACAGTCATAACCCAAGTCAGGAAGATCAGGGTCCAACCCCTGCCTCAGACCAGGCTGGCACAGAGACCTTCAGTAAGTCACTGAGAAGCCTATTTCCAAGATCCAGGCCAGCCCTGATGTTCAGAGATCTGGGATCATCTCCCAGGACACAGGGCACTCCACCCCCAGAGATCTCCCAACATTCATGAATTATGTGGCAACCCCCACATCTTTCTCTTAGAGGGTGCGCTCCCCAAGGGCAAGGAGAATTTTTGTTTTTCTCTCTCCAGGTTTTAATTGGCAGAGACTGAAACTTCTTCATAAGAGATGTTGAGTGAGGAACACATCAGCGGGGCTATAGACCAGACAAAAAGCTAAAACTCAGAGCTGGGGGTGGGGTGGGGGCACTGGCTGACTGGGTGGGATGGACTCAAAGCCTGAGACTTGAGTAGCAGAAATTTTGTGGAGAACCATTAGCATTTTCTTGTCCCATGGATCTCCAACTAAGGACAGAAGGCAAAAGGGAAGCCTCATTTGTGTTTTACATATGAAAACAAAGCGACCTGAGGGGATCTGGGCTCTCAAGACTTGGAAGACCTAGGGGGAATGGTGGGGAGAGGAGAAGGCATACCATTTTACAGAGGAGAACACAGGTTCAGAGACTTAGCAGTCAGGGTGAAGTGGATACAGTCCTGTGCCTGGAGCAGTCAGACCCAAAAGAATCCTCCCTCTGACATGTCCTGCCTAAGACTCTGGGAAAGTCACTGCACCGATCAGTCTCAGTTTCCTCATCTGTGAAATGGGAATAACAGCCCCTACCTGGCAGGGCTGCTGTGAGCATCAAAAGAGATCACACACGTGAAGCACTGTCTAGAGTTCAGTAGTGGGACTGGGAAGCTGGATCCAAACCAGGTCTTGATCCCAAATGTGGAGCGCTTTCTCACCCCTACCAGGAATGCCTCCCATTCTGGGGTTAGGGGCAGGGCCCTGAAGAGTTCTTTCTTGGGAGTTAAGGAGAAAGACTGCAGAAGAGGGTGGTGTTGACCTGAAAACTTGGTTAAAGAAAAGGCAACAGGCTCAATGCATACATTTTATGATTTAATTAATTAATTGATCAATTCCCCATTAAAGATAACAGTAACATAATGCATTATGGAGCCAGAAATGTTCTGGCTGGCTAGTACAGAAATCCTCTGGCTTATATACATTTTGCCATGAGAAAGGAACTCTCTCAGATGAACAAATCATAAATTCAGTAAGACAAGACAATTAACCCGGTAGTGTCTGTTGGGCC
>JAQQSK010005523.1:0-14866 GCA_028658325.1 Potorous gilbertii
GAATGTATTGAAGAGAATCTAACAGACGGATTCACACACTTGGGAACTGCTGACCTCAGTGTTTGCTCCTCCATTATAAGGAAGGGTTCAGGGTCAATTGAAAAGACAGGTTAGAACTGCCTGTCTGATATTTTTACCACCTGCGCCTTTCTATTATGATCAGGTTAAATGCACTTGAAAATCTTCTTTGAGGAAAAATAGACCAAACACAATTTAAGAGATCCCTGCCCAATTATCTTTAAGACCCAGTCCCCCCTCTCAGGGAAGAGACTCTAAGGGGTTAGGGTGGGGGATCTGAAACTTTTTGTGCCTTGAGATCACTCTTTGCCTCTCCCTCTCCCTCCTTGCCCCCTTCTCTGTACAGTGAAATCCCTGAGTGAGGGGGTGGGACTGCTGGCAGTAACTTCCTGGGGAGCAGTCAGTGATGCAAAAGGAATGTATTGACAATAAAATCTCTGAGTGGAAGGAATGCCCTTTCCAGATGGGGAGCTTTGCTTCTCTTCTAGAAAATAAAGGAGACAGTTGTGGAAGGAATGAGATAAGGGTGGGGGAATCTTGATCTAAAGATGGCAATAATTGAACTCAGTTCCCCACAAGTAAGGGAAGGCGCGGGTCTAGATGATTTCTGAATTTCCATTTAGTTCTGCATCTATGGTCACTGAGACAGAAGGTAGGATAAATTTTTCTTCTTGTACAAGAAAAGAGTTTTTCTAATAATAATGTGGTAAAATGAACAAAGCACTTTACTGGCCTTATCTCACTTCAGCGTCACAGTAGCCCTATGAGAACAGAACCGAAAAGCCTTGTGCCCATTTTGTAGATGAAGATACTGAGGCTCAGATAGTAAGTGACCATGGTCCTAAAATCAATTACAATTCGATAGTGCTTAAGACTAATCTTTCATAGGTGTGATCTGGTTATGATCTCTTATTAAAGGATTCAGTTATTAATCTCATTTTTCCAGTGAGGAAGCTGAGACTCTGAGATGTTAAGTGACTTTGCTCAATGTCATGCATCGAAGAGGTAGCCGAGATAGGACTACATTTCTGAACTCTTGGGTCCAATGTTCTTTTCACCATCCCTTGCTACTCAGGCACTCCTGGACTTAGGGTACTGGAACCAAGAGGAAATGTCAATTGCTTGTTAATGAACAGGATAAATGATTCTTGAAGAGGGGCAAAAATTTAAAAAAAAGTGCCCCATTAAAAAAAACATGTCCCAAAAGTCTTAGTGCAGTTTAAGCTTTTTTTTTTTTTTTTTTTTTTTTTTTTATATAGCTTTGGAGCAAGTAGGTGGTGCAATGAATGGACTAGAGTCCAGAAAACTTGAGTTCAAATCCTGCTTTAGACACTAAGTTGCTGTGTGAACCTAGGCAAATCACTTAACCCCTGTTACCTCAGTTTCAAGGGAAAGGTGGATCATAATAGCACCTATCTTGTAGGATTGTCACGTAGATCAAATAAGATAATAATTGTAAAGTACTCAGCACACTGTCTGGCAAGTAGGAAGCACTGTATAAATATAGCTATTAATATTTTTATCCTTAATAATTTTAAACTATTAAGCCCGAAACTACGCTAAGACCTTTGGGACACCCTATATAGTGTTTCACTGGAAAAATAAAGATGTGAGTTGGCTTATATATAGTCCAGTCTTAGGTGCTGAAAGGCAGAGTATTGGTATTAGGCCCTTTTGACAAGAAATGGGATAGAATACTGTCTCATTCCACTCTATTTTACACATTTCAACATTTTCCATGTGGGTCATTTTGATCACATCTGCTCTGGACCAGTGGGCCAAGGAGAGCCAAAGATGCTGCAGCCAGAGAAGTTGTCAAACTGGGAGGCAGTACAGGAATTTTGGAATTATATTGGCTCAGAAAAAGTAAGGAGGGAAGGGAATGGGATTAGATGGGTTTAGGTTGGAAAGGGATCTCCCAAATTCCTGGGGATCCAGGACACAGAACCTCCCCAGTGGACCTGGAGATTCTAACCATCCCTCTCAGGACAGCCCCTTGCTGCTGTTTACCAACATTTCAAGCAATTCACCTGATGTTGGTCTGAGACTAGAGGCTGAGACTATGGATAGGAATTTCATTTACAACTGGCAATCAGAACAGCTGTCTTATGCCTTTTAGTAGTAGGATAATTTTTACGTTGGTAGTATGGATCGGGGGTTGCTGCTGAATCTAGACTAGTTTGAAACTGACAAACCATTGAGCTTTCGAGAGGAAAAAGTTCTCTGGCATAGAATCCCTTATTGGTTCTTCAGTTTATAAAGTTCTCTGACTTTTAATGTATGTCTCCACTGGTAGAATACAAGGGGAATTATTTGCTGCAATATAGTCGATTCAAATTTTTGGGAGCTGGTTGTGAATTGTCCTGTCAGTTGGCTATTTTATTTTTTAATATTACTCAACAGTGGATAAGGTAAATAAAAGATAAGATTTAAACATTTGAGGTTCAAGCATTTGAAACTCAAGCACTTATAATAAAAGTTTTGTTGGGAAAGAACATTGGAATTGGGTTAAAATAAATCTTTGGGATTATCTGTGGATTTTAGTTTTCTTTCTTATGATAGAAGAACAACCAAAACAGAAAAGTCTGGTCTACTGAAAAAAACGCATAATGTAATGTTTCTGTTCATACAAATTAAATGGCAGCAACTTGTCAGGAAGCTAGTTTCATACATGTAATTACATGGGGCAAAGGTCATGTAGGAAATTAAATAATACAGATGATTTGTGTTGGTTATACTGGGGTGAATAAATAAAACTTTCAAAATATCAGGGAATTAGTGCAAAATTATAAAGATACGAGTTGTTTTAGTACTATCACCCATTGACTTGATGAGCAGTTTCAAGATTTGCAAGTATTTTCTAAGTCTGATTCACTATATTTGTCCAGTGGTAAATATTCAACCAGGAAAATGCTCACAGTTGACTCATATCCTGAAACTTCTAAAGGTAATAAAGTGGATAAAATGTAGAGACTGTACATTTGCCAACATATTTTGGGTTAAACAATGTGAAATGCTCCAGTTAATTTGACCATTATTTGGTGAGAGTATTTTTTTTTGAAGCAGATGATACTGAACATTTCTTTATTTCTCAGCACAACCGGATGTTTGTTCTAGATTAGACCTCAAAATAGACTTAAAAGTCATGGAATACTTTAGGTGCTAGGCTGTAAAGTTTGTTACCCACTCTCTAGACAAGAGACTCCCTGAGCAAAGCAACTATCTCTTATCTGTATACTGTATGCCCCCAGGGCTTAGCATAATGCCCTGCACATGCAAGGCACTTAATAAATCATAGCATTTGTTATGGATCCCTTGATGGAACTATGTGTATGTTTAGATTTCTATATGTAGCAGTCTAAAAGAAATGGCCCAGTAGTGGCAAGTTATATTTGACTAAAATGTGCATTTTCATCTTACCTCTCCTGACTTAATTTGTCCAATTAAAGAAAAAAACCCCAGCAAGTACTTTGTAATTTATAGAAGTTATGTAATTTGGAGAGTTAAGTGACTTGCTCTGGGTCATGAGACCTCTGTAGGCAACTTGAGTCCAGGTTGTCCTGACTCTGAGACCAACTCTAATGCTTCCAATTTAGTTTAGAGAAGCCTCACAACTTTTTAATGTACTTTTCAAATAATAAATGAAATACCTGTTCCCTTATGATTTCATGATTCATTTATCTGGGGGACAACAGTTGAAAAGCCCTAAAAATATAATGAAACATGGGTCTGGTTCCAAATTAAAATCCATTAAACTCTTGCAGGAAGGCTGCATGTAAAAACTGAGAAAAAAAAATTCACACTGAAGTGCATATATAGGTATTTCTCAGAACAATAAACTGAAATATACCTTCTGGAAAAGTTGCTCTGTAGTCTACAGATTCATTTGAAACCATTTCCGTGGTGGGGCTTACACTCCGGGCACTTACAAGCCTATCCAAGTGAGGAGTGTGTACTCTTGCATCATAGCGAACTAAGTCACTGCCCAGATCTTAAAACAAATAGAAAAAAAAGAGTTTGTTAAAGACTTCTCTATCCTGGGTCAATGACGATAAACTCCAAAACTAAATATAGACCATTTTCAATACAAGTAGTATGTTCTCAATAACATTTTGGAGTGAGGGGAACATAGACGGCTTTGAGGAACTCTGCTGTAGATATGAAGAGTACTAATTAAAGGTTTTTCCTCTCTCTCTTTAAAAAAAAAAGAAAACAAACAAACAAAAGATGCACCTTTAATCTGCTTCCTCTTTTTCAGCCACAGAAAAAGCCCCAGTAGTAGCAAGAGCAATAGTGCTATCAAGACAGCTCCAACAATGAGTCCTGTGAAATTCTGATCTGGTTGTACTATCACTTTTCCAAGGACAGTTGAAGAAAATGCTTGCTTCCACTACAATGAAAATCATAAAGAAATAGCGTAATATACATGGCATTTTGTTTACAATACAGTCAATGAGCGGAGCTGATTATTTCTGGTTGCAATATGGTACATGGGCATTACTGTACTTACTTCTAGCAATGGTGGTATCTCCTTTGGATTAAGAAGGTGGGTTTCATCAATTTTTCTTTAGTCTTCATAAGTAAGTCATTGAATGTATATCACCAATGTATATCACTTTAGTTTAACTTTTGATCTGAAAGACTATTGTGTATTATGTGTTGTTTGGCCCATTTGCATTTTACATGTTGCTAAATCATCATTGTGTATTGCATTACAGCTCAACAAAATCAGGTTACCTTTCTGCTCTTTCCCATTACTTGCAATCTTTCACCTAGCAAATACAATATAAAATCCTTAGTCTGGCGTTCAAGACTCTGTATGATCTGATTTTTCTAGCCTTATGTCATCTTACTTCTTATTCATTCATTCATTTGTTCACTCATTCACTTATTTATTTATTCGTTTGTTTGTTCATGCATTCATTTATTCATTCATTTATTTATTTGTTTGTTTGTCTTCTATACCTCTGCCCCTGGACTCACTTATTGTTCTTGAGCTTATTATTCTGTGCTTTTTTCTCTCTAACCCCGTCTCCCACTTTTCATGTACTATTCTTATAACTGGAATGTATTTGCTCCCTATTCCTCTCCTACTTGAAATGCTGTCTGTCCTCTGAGGACCAGTTGTTACCTTCTCTAGGAAGCTCTCCCTTATCTACTCAGAAGGGAAGTAATGCCTCTCTCTTCAGAGATGCTGGAGCACTTTCTTTGGTACCTTTTCTATGAATTAAGTATATTATTTTTATATTAGAGTCACTTTTTCTTATTTCCCTTACTGAATTGTTAGCCCTCTCATTTATTTTTGAGTTTCCTCCGGTACCAGCACAATGCTTTGCACATTGTAGAAACTTGAGAAATGTATGTTTATTAACAACATGAAATAGTGCAGAGAGAACGTGCCTTGAAGATCTTGTCCACATATGGACTGTGCGATTTGGGGAAGGTCCTTATCTTCTTGGGGAACACTCTAAGATTTGGAGTTGCAGAGAAACTACTGACCTATACTGGCAGAAGGAGTTTCCTCACTTGAGAGATGCCCACACCAATAAAATTTCAATTCTAGACCAGATTCTTTGCTTGGAAAGACTTAGGGCTACTGAATTCTAATCTGTGACACCATGTGCTAACCTTTAGTACTTTTTTTCTTGTTTTCTTAACATTTATTCAGTTTGTTGCTTTTCTAAAAGATTTTAAGAATATTTATACATTCACTCTCTTTACTGAGAATAAATTAATTGCATAAATATAAATTTTCCATTTTAGAATTTAAACTGTGTCAGCAAGATCTTAATGTTATTTTTCAGTGGTCCCTAACTCTTTTTATTTATATTCTTTTTGAGAGGGTCTGCTTTTAATTTGCTGGGCATATTGAGATGGCTGGGGTTAGAGATGGAGATATGTTGGCAACTAAATTCATGGTAATGTTAGGCCAACATTCAAAATCCTCCACAGCTTGCAATGCTCCTTGCCCTCAAGAAGTTTATAATCTATTAGAAATGATAAAATGCATAGAAAAAACTATAATATAATTTAGAATATGCTAAAGGAATAGAACAGGAGAAAACTAGAGAGCTCTATGAAGGGGAAGAAGTCATGAGGAGAATCTGGGGATGTCAATTGCATTCCCTCTGCTGTATATCTCAGAAATCCACAAGGAGAAGAACATTGGGGTGGGTGATTGGGGGTGGGTGGGTGGGTGGGGGTGGTGGCTGATCTGGACCATCAGGAACTAGCCAGGAGGTCTATTAAATAAGGCTTTGTGGAGGTCATCTATTTAATGAGACTTTGAGATCTGCTGACAGATCCTGCCATTGTCTAAGAAATCTTGTTATTTACTGTTTGGAAATGTTGCCTCAGCCAGGCCTTCAGAAAATGAGCTTAACTGGTAAGGGGACAATGTAACCAAAATCTACTATTTGTCAAGTCACAACCAAGAATCCAGGATGTCTTGATGAACTTAAGTTAACATACAAATGAGCTTTTGGGATGTATTTTAAGGCAGCAAGTGACATAATTACACTGGCATCCTTATTAATAAACATGAAAGTAATTCAGGAATCCCACCTCTATATTTAGCTCGCTGTTCAGTTTCAGCAGGTCATTGGGGACTGTACATAAGACGGCTTCAGAGTGCAAGCGGATATTCTCACAGCTCTTATTTCCCACTTTTAACACTTCCCCTTTTACTGCCTCAGGGTCAATATCATTTCCCTGGAAGAAAAGAAAAATAGATATTGTTCATTAGTATCCTTTAGATCTTCAACAACTACCGGGAAGGGTCACAAGTGAGAGATATTATAAAAATACTGTAAAATTAAGGCCTATTTTTTTGGACTTAGCCCACAGGTGGATTATATTAGTGTCCCTTCTTTCCTTCCTTCCTTCATTCAATTCATTTATTCATGGTGAGCACTTTAACTCTAAATCAGCATTCCAGAAATCAAAGCATTTATTCTATACTTGTAGCTACAGCTCACATTTCTATGACTCTTTTAAAAAGTACTTTCCCCAAAGCAACCCTATAAGGATTATTAGCTCCTCTTTTCAGAAGAGGAAATGAAGGCTCAGAGATCATAAATGAGTTGCCTGGGAACAAACATAGAACTAATAAGTGATACAAGCCAGCATTCAAAATCAGACCTTTCCTGAGACCAACTCCAGTTTTTTTTTCTGCTACTACTACTATAATTTTAACTACTGTTAGAAATAGCATTTATATAGTACTTGAAGGTTTGAGAGGTTTTTTATATATGCTATCTCCTTTGATCCTCACAAAAACCCTGTGAGGTAGATGCTATTATTATTTCATTTTTACATATGGGAAACTGAGGCTCAAAGACATATCCTGTGTCATACTATTTAAGGCTGGATTCAGATCTCCTTGAATTCAAGTCTGGCACTCTGTGATGCCTCCTAGCTATCTACCCCATAATGCCTCTACTGTACTTATTTGGTTCTTAGAATAGAATGAAAAGAATGTTTTTAGAGTTCTGTATACTTTTTTCTTCACTTGATTCTTTTAAGGGCAAATTGGCATAATCCTTTTGAAAAAAGAACCATTCTATCACCATCATTGAATGGTATTTTTTAAAGGGCAATTATAAAACAAAAATTTCAACTCTCTCTGATGTCATATTGTGGCATGGAGGGGGCTCTGGGTTTTCAAAGTCTATAGTAGTGGGGACATAACCTCTAGTTCTCCCATGCTGGGAAGGCTTCAAGGAGAGGATCAAAGGGTTATAGATTTAGAGCTGAAATGGATTATAGAGTTCATCTGGCTCAAATCACACCTTTTGTAGGTGGAGAAACTGAGGAATACAGAAGTTAAGTGTTTTGCCCAAGGTGACATAAGGTAGCAAGTGGCCATACCAGAATTTGAACACAGTTTCTATGATGGCCTGGGTACACACACACACACACACACACACACACACACACACACACATACAATTTGAGGACAAGCCTAGCTAAGTTTGAAGATATCTATTTTAGAATCATAGCTCTGGAGCTGGGAGCTGGGAGGAACCTCAGACCTTCTCATCAATGGAAAGTTGGCCATTGGGTGAAGGAATGTTTTGGTCACAGCAATTTATGCATGTTGTCTAATAAGGCAGAGAGAGGTTTTAATCTGTGTTAATGATAGGGGCACCCATACTGATGAAGTCGCATATCCTTAAAATACTAAGCAAGTTATATAGGCATGATCTTTGCTTTCGGGGAGTAGTTTGGGGGCTTATTTCAACCTAATAGAGGGCAGATAATATTGTTTAAGCCTGGAAGCTTCTTGACAAGCTTTCTGCTAACTTGCAGTTTTACATTTCCTATAAGTTCATTTTTGAAATAATTACCATAAGACCGCATTCAATTCAATGACACATGTTTAGTTATTTCATCATTAAGGGTACTTGACACATTGGGAGAACTAAGACTGGATCATTTTGTTACTAATTCTGTGTGTGTGTGTGTGTGTGTGTGTGTGTGTGTGTGTGTGTGTGTGTGTGTACTTTCTATGTTTGATGCTGAGGTATATGCCTAACTGCTATTTTAGGATAGGTACTAGATCTGGGATTTCATTGGGATAAGGAATTCCCAGGGGAGGAAATCCCCTTCTACCAACGCAAGTTGACACCTTCTCTGCAATTTATAGTCATGGAGGTATGCCTAGAACATTGATAAAAATGACTTGCCCAGTATCACACAGCCAGCATGTTAGAGGCAGTATTGGAACCCATGTCTTCCTTACTTTGGAGCTGAATCTCTATTCAATATGCCATGTGGGTACATTACACAACACATTGATGGAACTAAAAGTTAGATCTGGGAACAAAGGAATAGCTATAAGCATTAATTTATCACATTATCAGACTACCAGAACTGAGAGCAGCAGCCATCCATTGAATGAACAAACTGCTATTAATTTGAGAAAAGATGTGTTACTATTCAAAAACTACTGCTTTTCTTAACCTTTACATATGTATGTCAGTTAATAGACTTTAAATGTGGCAAAATCATATCATAGCAAATATGAAAAAAAACTATGAAAAGAATAAAGAACTATAAAAAATGCTTTCATATATATGTGTATATAAGTGTGTGTGAGTGTATATTTGTATGCATACATACACACACACATATACTCTCATTTCAATCTCTAGGCCACCCTAATAGGTTGATGGGACAGGTATTCTTATTATCTTAGGAAAAAAAGAGTTCAGAGAAAGTGATACTTTTCTGTGATAGGAAACTAGGATTTAGGTAAAATGCACATTAACAAAACTCTTGCTAAGGAAAAGATCATATGCATGAGGTGAACATTAGGCAATGTGAATATTTCATGGAATGGGGCAGATAGAGAAGGCAATCTAAAAAGACATCCATAAATCTAACAGGTCACCATCATATGACAACTTGTTGGTTAGCTGTGAGTAAGGCTGAGGTATGCATTCACAGATTGAAGGGAAGGCAATGGAGATTAAAGAGCTAAGGGGCTTGATTTATGAGGGAAGAACTAAAATGTGGCTTTCTTGGCTAGATAATAGCTGAGGTGGGGGAAGGGAAGACTATGTCACATTTACATTTACAGATACTCATTCCTTGAGGTCCAAAAACTCTTCAAGTAAGGAAATAATACTGACAAATAAACATCCAGATTAAGAGAAAATGAATCCCAGACTGAGTCGAGCTACTTTTTTTCATCCGCGTAAAACCAAGAAAATTGTGATAAGCAAACAACATAAACCTCCACCTAACCTTGAGAAGAAAAAATGAAAAGGTACTTATTAAATTGCTTTTAAAGTATGAAAAACAGGCAGAAATCAGAAAACATAACTCACATATCTGAAAAACAACCAATGGTTGGTTTTTTTTTCCTAAAGTGATTGTCTAAAAACAGGATGATGCAATTCATCATGTGACTCAGTAGAAATCAGACTGAACAACCATAAGAACTACTTCTCCTGCAGACTGAACTTCAGTGCCCATGGAGGGGGTGTATGGTGTAATATAATGGACATTTCCCCGCTCACAATGAGTTCCATGTAATGTGAAGATGAATAGTTTGTGTAACAGAAATCCATTTCACTTCACCTTGTTTTAGAAATCGCTCTCTCATCTCTTACTCTGGCTAGCTTGTCTCTTTTTACAGTGGTCTCACCACTATAATGCTAGGATTTGGGTGGTCATAGAACTGGGTAAACCAAGGAAGCTTGGATTAGAAACTGAAATAGTATAAAAGGTCCAATGATAAGACCAGTAAGCTCCTGAAAGTCAGAGCTCAAGTCCAGAAAGGCCCATAAAGTATGGAGGAAGAGGGAGATAGTTTGCATCTCAGAAAAAAAGGTATAGACTAAGAATAATAATCCAGGACTAAATGTTAAAGAGATTGTAGAGAACACAGGGCCATGAGATTAGGCCAAAGAATGGGCAGTATTATGTTAGGAGCCATGGACAGGATCTGAGAAAGAAGCATGGGGATGTCAGCAGCAAGAACTAGGTGTGTTACTCTACATTCATGAATATCTTTTGATACAAACACTCCTTGTGCGCAGCCTGCCTAAGATTAGAATTGCCATGTAGGTTGGCCTGAACGTTGAGGTGGAAGCAAGTAGATAGATTTAGGTAGAGCAAGGGAGTGAGAGGATCAGGAGCAAGGCTATTCTTGATACCTACTTACACTCTGAGGCCAGTTCTAACAGATACCTTAAACTTCCTAAACCCAAGCAATTTCAGCTAAGTGTCAAGTTCCATTTTTGCTTCTGAATCCCCGTTCATTAGGGCTTAAGGCACTATCTCTGTTCTTAGGTCCCAGAATGGATTACTACTCTCCCTCCAGCTTGGAAAATATCCCACTCGGAAACATGCCTTTTCTAGCCTCATATAACAATGACCTTTCAGGGACCTGCTCAATCCACAAGAGTCAGCCAGTGAAGAGGAATCAGATTCAAGAACCCTGCTTCTAAATGACTGGAAGATGTAACCCTTGAGTAAGAAGAGGCTCTTTAAAGCTAAGATGACAAGTCCTTGCTCTGTTCCATCTAGCCACTGATGTGGCTATCTCATGTTTTCTCCCCTTCAAGTCAACTTATTCCTCTCTTCTCCCATCCCTGCTCACCCACTTCTGGTCTGAATTCTTTGTATAATTTCAAACTCTGCTTACCAGATGTCCACTCATTTGCACCTGTGGTAATCTATAGCATCATGTCACTCTTCTCCTAAAAATGTTTAATGTCTTCCTATTACCTACCCAATACTGTACAAACAACCCCTGCCCTCATCTAGTCTACACTATTGGTCTTATGTCACACTTTTCCCATTATGCACTCAATATTCCAACCAAGTTGGAACATGCCTTGGGGTTTCCCACATTGTCCTACCTTTGTATTTTTTGCTCACACTGTTATCTATGTCAAAAATTCAATAAACATACATTAAATAGTGTGGCATGCTGGATAGAAAGCTGGCTTCTGATTTAGGAAGATCTGGGTTCAAGTTCTTCCTCTGGTTCAAGTTCAAGCCAGGTAACCATTGGTTGGGGGTAAAGCATAAGAAATAAACATTTACATAGGGCATACTATGCACCAGGCATTATAATAGGTGCTTTCATATGTGTTATGCCATTTGATTCTCACAACCACTCTGTGAGGTAGGTGCCATTATTTTCTCCATTTTAGAGCTGAGGAAACTGAGGCAGACAGAGGTTAAGTGACTTGATCAGGATCATATAGCTAGTAAGTGTTGGAGGCTGGATTTCAACTCCATTTTTACTGATTCCAGGTCCAATACTTAATCTATGGCACTGTCTGGCTGCTTTGGCAAGTCCCTTACCTTCTCAGGGCTACTAACGAGTAACTAACTCGTTAAGACTTTAAGTTCCAGAAACTATGCTACAACGTGCACAATTGAGAGAATTTCTTCAGCTGGGAGTTCTCTACACCAAGTGAATTGCAGGTCCACTTCCTATTCTAAAATAGCAGTCAAGTACGTATCCCACAGAGTCAAAGATAGATAAAAAGATTTCATATACACCAAAATATTTTTGTAGTAACAAAGAAGCAGAAACAAAGTAGATGCCAGGCTACTGAGTAATGTCTCAACATAAATGTAATTGAATATTACTGTTCCATAAGAAACAATAACTATGAAGAATACACAGAAGAATGGGAAGAATTATATGAACTGATGAAAATGTAAATAAGCAGAACCATGAAAACCATATGCACAAGGACTATAACAATGCAAATGGAAAAAGCAACAACAACAAAAAGAAAGTGCCTATGATGTCATTATAATGACCAAGGTTGACCCTGATGAAGAAATGATAAAATGCACCTCCCTTCTTTCTTTGCACAGTTGGGCCTGTGGTATGGAACCCTAAATAAACTATCACATTTGGCCAATGTGCTGGTTAACTTTGCTGAACTGATTTTTCTTTTTATAAATTCTTTCTTTATAAAGGGACATCTCTCTGAATAGAGTAGGGGAAAAAGAATATATTGGAAAAGAAGACTATTGGTCCAATGTAAGAGTTCAATAAAAGATCAGCAGTGTAATAAAAAAATATCAACTTGCATTTATTGTGTTTACTATGTGCTAAGTGCAGGGAGGACAAATACAAGTAGAAGGAATCTCTGCCCTTCCAAAGCATGACATCTTAATGAGGGAAGCCAACACATCAAATGAAGTTCAGAGGGGGGTGGGGTGGGGGAAGAGCTGAACGTATGGGGCAACATGAGGGCATGGTAGAGAGAGTCTGGAGGGCCAGGCTTTTTTAGCTAATGCTATCTTAGACTATTTTAGAAATTAATTGATAGAGACAGAAAATCCACTGCATTCCACCCTGCTCTGTTCTGGATGTCACATTTTTATGAAAGATGGTAACATCAGAAACCCTGAGTTTGGATATTGGTCACTTGCTTCCTCTGTGGCCTCTGACAGCCCAGGCAAACTCTCACATTTAGTTTCCTCATCTAATAGGAAGGGTTGACCTAGATGAATTCTAAGGTTTCTTCAAACTTTAGAACTATGATCCTATATAAGGCCATGAACGTGGAGTCATTCTGGAAGAGGATGGTCAGGACCTTGAGATGATGCCATACAACAAATATTAAGTGAAGGAATGGGAAGGGAATATTTAGTCTGAAGAAGAGGAGATATGAACACATGGGAGCTGTCCTCAAGTATGTGGAACATCATGATAAAGAGAGAACTGGCTTGTTTTACTTGGTCCTAGTGGGGAGAACTAGTTAGTAATAATGGACTGAAGTTAGAAGGGTGGCACTTTGGGTTCAACATAAATAATTTTCTAAAAGTTCTGTCTCAGAGGGGAACTGCTTTTTAGGGTTGTGGACTCCCCTTCACTGGACGTCTTCAAGGGGAGACTGGATGACTACTTGTTGGTAATGTAATAGAAGTGATTCCAGCAAAGGTAAAAACTAAACTAGAGGACTTGGGGATCCCTTGGAATTTTGAGGTGGGGTGTGGGAAGGGGGGATGATTACTTGTCTGCCCAGCTTTCTCTACCTTGGTTGACTTTCTCAACAATTGAACATATGACTTCTTGCTAGGCCATTTGATTTATAATACCTGGATTTTATTTTTGTTTAGCCAAACTCCTGGTATTTCCCCTCTGGGCTTATCCTGTTGTGAAACAAATTCCAGCAAGATATGATACAAAAGATATTGATGTTTGCAAAACAGAGGAACATAACTGTAATGAATCAGAGAATTAGAAAAAATAAGATAATGTTTGCTAGGGCATTATTTTATTTTCACTTGATCACCAGAAGCTTGTGAATGTTAATTTCACTTAAAGAATGAATACTAGAATTATCTGAGACATAACTGTGAAATCTCACTGTTAGGAATAGCATTTTAATTAAATAAAATTAGTATAATTTAAAAATTGCATGATGATAAAAGTATACTAAATGTTTTCAAGGGTCAAACTAGAAATGTAGGTAGTTGGCACAAAGGCTAGAGTATTGGACTTGAACTCAGGAAAACCTGAGTTCAAATCTAGCCTCAGGTACTTACTGGTCATGTGACACTAAACCTGTCTGGCTCAGTTTCTTCGACTACAAGATAAATATAGTAATAGTAAGGGTCAAATGAACTAATAAATAAAAAATGCTTTGCAAATCTTAAATTTGCATAAGTATATAGAGTATATTAATGCCAGTTATTTATTATAATAATAATATTTCTTGAACATTGTCAGTATTAGTTAATTTCCAGCTTTGGTCATAACCTATCAAATATATCATTGAAGTTTCAGGCTATACAGAAGAGCAACTGAGCCTGCAATTCTGTTGGGATCTTTGCGGACACAGTGCCATCATTTTGTGGCTACTGCTGGATGAAGCACATAGATGACAACTATCTCACCTCTTTCACCAAGACATTCCTGCCTATTTGAATACTATGGCCTTCCCCAGAGACAATGAACAAATCCCACTTTGATAAGAGGTGCTCCCAGCTACACGTTGCTTTAAGATTACAAAGATATTCCTCATGGGAAAATAGTAAGCCAGGTAGCTATAACCCACTTTTATGGATGAGAAAACTGCTACTCAGAGCAGATCAATGATTTGCTGAGGGTTGCACAGCAAGACAAAGTTGGAGCTGAGCTTGAATTTAGTCTTTTCAGATTGCAAATGCAATGCTCTCCATATTCCCTACAGCCTTTCTTGATCTGATTCCATAGATAACAATATCATGAATGAATACATTAGCATATCAATATAATTGCAATATAAAATAAACATACAATGTGCCAAATGCTGTCTCTGATTCCAAATACACGTACTTCCTAACTGGGAAGCACAGCATGAAATGAAAGCCTTTTCTTCAT
>JAQQSK010005524.1:0-14865 GCA_028658325.1 Potorous gilbertii
ACTATTTTCTTCAGTGAGCTTTTGAACCTCCTTTTCATTTGGCTAATTCTACTTTTTAAAGCATTCTTCTCCTCATTGGCTTTTTGAACCTCTTTTGCCAATTGAGTTAGCCTATTTTCAAAGGTGTTATTTTCTTCAGCATTTTCTTGGGTCTCCTTTAGCAAGTTGTTGCCTCACTTTTCATGATTTTTTTTTGCATCTCTCTCATTTCTCTTCCCAATTTTTCCTCCACCACTCTTACTTGATTTCCAAAATCCTTTTTCAGCTCTTCCATGGCCTGAGATCATTGAATATTTATTTTGGATGTTTAAGATACAGAAGCCTTGACTTTTATGTCTTACCCTGATGGTAAGCATTGTTCTTCCTCATTTGAAAGGATGGGAGAAGATATCTGTTCACCAAGAAAGTAACCTTCTATAGTTTTGGGTTTTTTTGCCCTTTTATGGGCATTTTCCCAACCAGTTACTTGACTTTTAGGGTCTTTTGTCAAGAGTAGGGTATACTCTGGGGATCTGTGAGATCTGTTCCTCCAAGGTGGCACAATGAAGTGTGTACACTGGTCTTGGAGCAAGAAGAAATTTTTGTTCCCAGAATCTGAGTAGCAGAGTTCCCTCTTCACAACCAACTTGCCTCCAGTTCCACCAAGCCAAAGCCAGCACTGGGGGGCTGAGATTCAGATAAGCTGCGGGGGCAGGGCCAACATTCAGAGTGAGATAAAGATCAGCTGCTCAAATCCCCCAGGAGTATTAGGTGTGGGCAGGGCCTCTGCACAGGGCTGAGGTAAGAATAAGCTGCTCAGTGCCCCCAGGGGTTTCATGATCGAACAACGGATGTAGGCTGCTGCAGGGGCTGCTGTGGAAGCTGCTGCTGCCTGCCCAATTTGGCTTCTGTGGCTGCCACCTGAGGCCAGAGATATGGGAAGGCCCTTCTCCCTTCTTGGCCTCCCTTCTTCCTATCTCTGACTTTTGGCACCTGTGGGTTGAGGGATCTGCAAACTGCTGCTACTGTGACTGGGGATTCCACCCCTGAGGCCTGCTCTTGTACTTCTTCCAGACCCATGAGGGGCCAAGGTGGGCTGGGCTCCTCTTTGCATCCTGTGTGACAGACAACTCCCGTTGGCCTTTCAAGTAATCCTGGGCTGAAAATATCCTCCTCTCTGTTGTTCTGGTGCTCTAGAATTTGTTGAGAGTCTTCCTTTACAGGTATTTTATGGGCTGTGGGAGAAGAGCTAGTATATGTACATCTTTCTCCTCTGTCATCTTGGCTCTGCCCCCTTTACAGTTTTCAAATTGAATTCTATAGTACAAGAGAAAAGTGAGGCCTTCTTCAACTGATTAGCTGTAAATAGAACCATAGTATTACATCTGAACTCTCAAAATATGCCCAAAGGTAGGGTAACAATTCAACAATTATAATTCTCTGAAATATCCCCAAAACTGTCTCTGAAAGACCTTCTCAACATATTTTCAGTTTTCACTGGAACAAATACCCCTCAAACCATGGGGACAACATCAGAGACATTGCCAAAATATCAAAGTTCAGAAAGGAAAGAAGTATAGAGATATTAACATTCTGCCCTGTCTGCTTCCCTGTCAGAAAGTGCACCAGGAGGAAGTCACAAAAATATATATAAATCAGAGTAATTCCTCCTACATAAACCCATATACTTTTAGCCCTTCTTTCAGGCAGGAGGTTCTGGTTAAGTCTCATTCTTTCTATAAACAATATAAGCTACCTGGAAGCATAAAAGTCAGGAACCCTAAGTACTAGTTAAGAGACTTCCCAAGGGGCAGCTAAGTGCTGCAATGGATAGAGCACTTAGACCTAGAGTCAGAAAACCTTGAGATTAAATCCAGGCTTAGATACTTACTACCTGTGTGACCCTGGGCAAGTCACTTAACCTCTATTTGCCTCAGTATCCTCAACTGCTCAGTGCGGATATTGTATACTTATCTCCTTTGATTGCTGTGAAGATCAAGAGATAATATTTATAAAACACTTAACACTGATTCTGGATCTGGCACAAAGAAGGCAGTTTCTTTCCTTCTTTTCTTCCTTAAATTCCAGACTAAGATTGTACTCTTCAGTTTACAAAAGTTTCACTGCCATCCTCCAGCCTCAATTCTGACTCCAGGAGGGTTGTTATCCCTAGCCATGGTGCTGATCACTTTCAAACCTAAAAAATACAGCTGTGAGTGACACTTATCCTTTCCTAAGAGCAAGCTTTGTTGGGGGAGAAGGGAGTATGAAGAGAAATCATTGGGGTCTGAAGGGTAAGCGAGAAGTAGATGCTGTGGGGTAAAGAAGGGAGAGTAGAGAAAAGATACAAAAAATAGAGGGTGAGTTGCTAACAATAAATGTCCTCATTTTACCTAAAACTGACCTTGTTCCTCATAGGCTCATAAGATTTAGAGCTGGAAGAAACCTTGGAAATCATCAATCTCAATGGCATCATTTTACATATAAAGAAGTAAAGTGAGTAGAGATGAAATTACTTGCCCAAGGACATACCAAGGAGGGATTTGAACCCAGATTCTCAAATTCTAAATCTATTTCTCTTTCTGATATACTTCATTGCCATCTACAAGAAAGAACCACATTCTAGTAGCAACCTTTAGCATGATATTAGGCAAAACTGCAACTGAACAAATGCTTATTGGTTTAGTTTCTCATAAGTAACCAGAGAGTTTATCCAAAAAATTCCTAGAGGAAATTCAGGAGTTGGGGTCAGGGTATGAATTATTTTTGCAAACAAACTATGTTCTCCCATCATCCTATTATCGGATTATTAAAGCATAGTTGTAATAACACTTCTACAGACATCATCATCCTTATGTGCATGGCACACTTAATCTACAAGTTGTCTCATGCTTGCTTTACTTTCTTACCAAATTACAGAAGCATATGAGGCCAGGCACCCATCAGAGGGCCCCACTGGTGGTAATGTCATCACTTCACTTTGTTCACATTAGCATTACAATAGCTCAAGTTAATATTGTTTAATGATTTATTTCTCAATACTGATGATGGTATATTATCTGCTCTTGTATTACTGGACATTCCTACTGTAGATAATACTATCAATCAGGCAATCATGCGGAATGGCTCAGAATACTGTGTCAGTCTGACAGAACAGCACTTGCTATTTATCTTATGTGCAGTCTCTCTCTTGTCAGTTTTAATTCTTCTCCATTCTCATTTTCCTCTCTTGTCTCCTGAGGGCTCAGTCAGAAATATGTTATTATTCAGTATTTACAATGCTGTCACTTGAAACATGTCATAGTTGCAAATTATAAAATTTCAGAGTTCCTCATAGCCACCATTTTGAAGGCCCTATACAGAGAAGCAAATAGGCACAACTACACATGAATTTCTAAATCTTGACTTGAATAAAAAACACATTTGCATGTAAGTGTGACACTTACTATCCTTCTGGAATTTACATTGTATTCCTTCCGTTTTTTAGAGAGATTTTATGTGTGCCTCAAAAAAATATTTCTAAATCTGGAATTTAGGAATACTTCCACCAAATGGGCTCAGTGCCTGAAATGATTTAGAGCCCCTTATAAATCATCTCTTTCAGCTCTTTTATTGTATAAGTGGGAAAACTAAGGCCCAAAGAAGTTAAATGACTTGCTTAGGGTCATAAAAGTGGTAAGTAGTAGAACAGGAATTCATACCTTAGATCCTACAAAACTAGTTCCATTGTTCTGACCATTCCATCATAGTGGCATTTAAATCATCAGAATAAGGTGTGTCATTTGCCTACGCATTAGGAAGTATTCTCCATTCAGGTTCCCATTGATTTATAACCAACAGTAGCCTGGAACCAGCTGGAACCAGTTCCCAAGAGTCACTTGCTAAATTTCCTGCGTGAGCATTTACACCTCAGAAACTGGTAAATGCTATCCATCAAAAATATTTTCTTTACTGTTTTGTTGATTATCTAGTCTTTGTAAAGTAACAGAAAATTTTAATAAAGAAGATTAAACTTAAAAGGTGTCATGTCTACATTTTTCCTAGAGAGACAATTGTTAAACCTTTTCCAGCACACCATTACACTTCTGTTCACCATGGTGGGTTCCCTGTTCTTTAACAAGCATATTTTTAAGTCAAGCACATTTTTTTAAAAAATTAATTTAAAAGTTCACATAATAAAAAAATTAATAAAATATTTTTAAAAATAATAAAAATTTAAACTCAAAAAATTAATAATAAAACAAAAATTCAACTGGATTTTTAACAACTTTTAAGAAAAAATCAATGCCTATGGTAAAAATTGATATTTTTCTCCTTTATCATTAATTTCCCTTTATCAACACTCTTAATCCTAGTTCTCTGTCAAATCCTAGCAACTAGATGGCTCATTGGATAGAGTACCAGGCCTGAAGTCAGAAGAGCTGAATTCAAATCAGACCTCAGAAATGTATTAGCTGTGTGGCTCAGGGCAAGTCACTTAATCCCATCTACCTCAGGTTCCTCAGGTATAAAATGAGCTGAAGAAGGAAATGGAGAACTACTCCAGTATCTTTGCCAGGAAAATCCCAGATGGGGTTATGAAGAGTCAGATATGACTGAAACGACTGAACAACAAAAATCCTGGCAATTATGAGGTGAAAGGCAGCCTACTGAAATGTAAACAGAACTCAATTCTGAGTCAGGATGCTTTGTATCTAGTCCTGCCTCAATAAATACACAAGCTCTGCAAGCCACTTCCTTCACTTCAGAGCCTCCCTGTCCTTTTCTAGGAAATCAGGGGAAATGAATTAATGAGTGATTGAAAGAATGAACTGAAAGTTTTGTTTTGTTTTATTAATTTTTTAAAAATGTGTATGAATTAAAAATATGCTTGTTAATGAATAGAGAACCCATCCTCATGAACAGATTGCAGAGGAGTGCTGGAAAATATTTAAAAAGAGAATTAAAAAGTATTTATTAAGCACTTAGTAGGTGCTAAATACCTGGGATACAAATATAAACGCCAAGACAGACCTTGCCTTCAAAGAGTTCACGTAATTATAGGTGAGGCAAAACAACTGAGGAAATATTGGCCAAAGTGAGCATCTTTGTCTAGAAAGTGAAAGGAATGGTGACAGGGACCATGTTGTATGTAGACTTTCACTTCTTACTCAGGAACAATATCAGAGCTCCTTTCATCATGATTCATAGTACTAGAAGTGAAGAGTGAGGCAGGGATGGGAATTGGAATGGGAGGGTGAATATGGTCAGAGAGCAGGGAGTGATGGTGAAGCATGCTGGGTATGGATGGTAGGTGAAGCATGGTGTGGGCAGTCACTGAAACAGGGATCTGGGAGAGGCAGTCACCAATGAGCTGAGCTGAAGTGGGTCAAGTGTTATGGACGACAAGGTGATTGGTGAGATTGAGGGGGCCATATAGTAGGCGTAATAATATTTACATTAACTTTCTCAAAAGGAAATTGTGAGGAAAATATTATATGAGCCACAATTCAGTATTCAGTCACCAAGCACTTGCTATGCTTTTTCTATATCCCAGACAAGGTTTTAGGCACTGAGGATAGAAAAGGAAAAATGAAATTGTCCCTGACTTCAAGATTACGCTGTACTGGAGAGAAACAGCATGTACATAGACAAGTAAATACATGTGATTTGGGAGAGGCAAAGCACCAGCAACTGAGGAGGTAAAGATAATTCCTGCAAGATGTCCACTGGAGATAAGCCTTGAAGTTAGGGATTCTACGAGATAAAGGTAAGTAAGGAGGGCTTTCCAGGCATGAGGCTTTTCCAAGCTTATGTAAAATCACAGAAAATGAAAATTAAATGTTTATTTGCATATTATTGTAATTCTTATTAATAACAATACTACTTTTATTCACCTATTAACAACAAAACTACTTTTATTCAACTATAAGAAGTAATTACTCATTCACCGTGAAAACTGTAGTTACTACACTAGGCACTTGGGAAGGTACAAAATTTCACCATGACAAATATGAATAATCTCCAAACTACATGGAACAAAAGAACTTTCAAAATACAAACGTAGGATAGAGAAATCAACATTAGGTGGTAGCAGGATGAGGCACATAATCCCATTATCCTATATGAATTTGTCTCAGATGTTTTTTTTAAATGACACTGGAGAAAATGGATTTCCATTGAAATGATTTCATTTAATTACCAAAAGTGGTTATTTTATCTACCCCTTCAAGAGTCTCTTGTTGAGGTAAATAGGATTAAGTGACTTGCCCAGGGTCACACAGCTAAGAAATGTCTGAGGTTGGATTTGAATGATGAGTTTTCCTGACTCCAGACCTGGCACTGGATCCACTGTGCCACCTAGCTGCCCGTAGAGCATTAATATGATAAAATAATGGCTGAAGAGCCACTTGTCCCAGGATCATTTCTGCCTGAACTCCACACACACACACACACACACACACACACACAAACACACACACACACACACACACACACACACACACACAAGAGATAAGAAGATTGATGATGATGGGGATGATAAAATCCAGGCTTCAGAGATATTGTCATGGAGGCAGCCATCAGAAGGCGACAAATTCCAGTAGGTCTGAGGCAAGTGTTGACCTGACTGTTAGACTGAGGTAGGAGCTTCCTGTGGACGGGGCAGGCGACTGCCTTTATATCCCTGAATCATGAATTTACATCTAGAAGAGGCCTTAGTAATGACCTAGACCCATGGCTTCATTTCATAGATGAAGAAACACAGGCCCAAGGATGTTATTTCCCCCAGGTCACACAGGTAGTAAACAGCAAAGCCAGGATGTGATCCCTGGTCTCTAGGGAGCCTACAGGACCAAGTCTCCGTTCTGCCCTTCCTGAGAGGCCAAGCACATGACAAATGATGCAGGAGCTAAATTCTACAGGGAAGACTGAAAGGAATACCAGGCCAAGGCAAATACATTCAGATAGGGTGGAATATTCAGATGTTGGGGTGGGGGATGGGGAACCAAAGAGTTTGAGAGTCTATGTCTTAACGTAAACTTCTATCTCCCCAAATACCTAGTCTAGCAACTGCAAACAAGCGGTGCTTGATAAATGCTTGGTGAATAAGTGAATGAATGGAGAAACAGCAGGCAGGACTAGATTAGCAATAGCCCACAGTATTAATTGCCTTTCATAGAACTGTGTCCCCCCCAGCCACTTGGACCCATCCAAAGTTCACAGCTGCCACAGCCTTCTTCGTGTTTGAAGCATCAGGCCTTAGTTCCTGATGAAAGCTCTTCCCACCTCTTTGTACTCAACCTTTCTGGCTGGCTCGGCATCAAAGCCCCACAGGCTCTTTATCTTCCAGTGGTCAGTTTTCTTCTGTCTTCAGTCTCAACCACAGGCAGTCTACTCGCTCTTCCTAGATTATTTAAACTAATTAAAGGAGCATCCTTGGTTTTTCCTTCCAGAACACAGAGTTCCTGCTTCTTTCCTTTGTATGTGGCAGAGGAGAAAGCAAAAAAAAAAAGCAAAACAGCTGTCAATGCCATGCCTCTGGGATGGTAAAAGCCCTCCAATGGTCACTTTGTACTCTCCTCTTCTGGGATGACACTTTGCACCCCACCACCACCCCCTTCCTTGTCAGCTCTCCAGCTGGAAGCTTATTCAAACTAGACTAATACTTGCTTAAAGTGTACTATGAGTAAGTGACATATTAGACTCTCAGCAGGAGATCCCCTTCAGCAACTCCCTAGCCCAAGGGCTTCTGGTACAAGCTGCCTTGGTTAATGTGACTCTTACCTTCTCACAAATAAAAAAGTCTTGAAAAAAATTAAGTGAAGTTTTAAAGTGGGTCTAAACTGTTTTCATTAATGATAAGACTTCATATATCTTTGCAAATTGCCATTTACTGATGGTCTTTCTGTTCAACAAAATATTTACTGAGCAGGTGCCACTTCAGAAGCCCTGAACTATGCCCCAATCATTCAAAGGCTAAAGGAGCCCAGTCCTACATTTTACTGGAAAGATGTAATATGTACATAGACAAGTAAACACAGAAGGTGATACTAAGAAATGTGAAATCAAGGAAGACTGAGGCTTCCTTTGGAGGGAGTAAGGGATTCTAAGAGGTAAAGATGAGAAAGGAGAACATTCCAAACAGAAAGATCCCATGGAAGCAATGGCATTCAGACAAGAGATAGAATGCTATGTGTGGAGTAGGCCCACAAGACAACAGGTGACACATAAAGGGGTGAAATATAAAATAAGACAGGGGCAGCTAGATGGTGCAATAGCTAGAGCACTAGGGCCTGGAGTCAGGAAGTACTGAGTTCAAAACTGGCCTCAAACACTTATTAAGCTGGGTGACTCTGGGCAAGTCACTTAGCCCTGTTTGTCTTAGTTTTCTCTTCTGTAAAATGAACTCAAGAAGGAAATAGCAAACTACTCCAGTATCTCTGCCAAGAAAACCCAATACAGTGTCACAAAGAGTTGGAAATGACTGAAACAACTAAACAATACCAAGAAATAAGACTGGAATGACAGGTAGAAATCAGATGGTGGAGGCTAGGAATTTTATATTTCTCCTAAGGCCAGAGGGCGTCCGTGGAGATTTTTGAGTAAAGAAATGAAATGCTCAGGTCTGTGTTTTAGGAGTATCCATTAAAAAGTTAATGTGGAAGATGGGTTGATGAGGAGAAAGCCTGAAAACACAAGACCAATAAGGATAGTATTGCAATCATCTATGTGAAAGGTGATGGAGGCCTGAACTGCGCCAGGACTGTGTGAGTAGAGAGATAAGTGAGATGTATTCTGGAGGTCAAGTAGACATACACTTTGGCAACTGATCTTATGACTTGGCATTTTAAGCATTCCACCTTCCATCCATGTTTTTAGATTTCAACCAGTTCCAAATTCTCTTTCCTCTACTGCACTCTACTGTATCCTCATCCTTCTCCCACCTGAACCTTAGACTCTGACCACAGAACCACCCTAAACTCATAGGTGGGATTTGACTTTCCTTGCCTGGATCAAAGGCTCCACATCACTTTTAAGCAGTTTCCAAACCTTGCAGTGATTTTTGCCCTGTCTCCCCCAATTCTTAGCTCTCCTTTATGTATTGTCTTCCTGCCATTGAACTGTCAACTGCTTAAGAACAGGGACCATCTTGCCTGCTTCTAATTATATACCCAGCATTTAGCATAATACCTGGAACATAGTAAGAACTTAATGACTGCTTCACCATTCCTTCACACAGCACACGAGACAGGGGGGAGAAGTGAGAATAGAACTGACATTACTATGACCATTTTACAGATGACAAAACTGAGACTGAGAGACATTAAATGGTTTGTCCAAGGTCAGTCACACAGCTAAAGTACCAAAGTGGGGACTGCAGTCCAAAAAATAGGATTTAGGGTTTCAAAGAAACCTTCAAGATCATCTAGGTAAATGCTCTCATTTTAAAGATGCTTCAGATGAAGGAACTGAGAGATTTTTGGTTCCCAATCTAGCACTTAAAATTATTCCAATATTACTGGGAAAGAAAAAAATAAAGTCCAAAGAAGCTTTGGTTTTTTCTATTCAATGTAATTCAAAGAAAGTAATGGTCTTTGATGTTCTGTTTAAAAAAAAAAATCTTTCAGATGGTCTTTTTTAATCAAAAGAGGATGGGGAAGAGGAGATGCCACCACCAGCCGGGAGATCCAAAACGGCATGAAAGGACAATGGCAGGAGTTCAATCACTGTCTTTGTGACCTTAATCAATTCATTATACCTCTCTCTGTGGCCTTAGTTTCCTCTTCACCATTGTGAAGGGATATTACTAGACTCTAACATCCCTTTGAACTCTAGGATTTCTATGCCTCAGGTGCTAAAATACAAACTATTGCACCTTTGAGAAAAGAGTGACAGCATGGTACCATGAACTGTGGAGTGGATTTAGAGTCAGGAGAGACTTAGGTTCACATCTTGCCTCTGACATTTAGTTTCTATCCAACACAGGCCAAGTCAACATTAACTTCTCATGAACTTTCATTGGAAAGTGCTTTGTAAACTTTGCAGTGCTCCAGATATGTCTTACTTTGTGCTGACTGTTTAGGAGAGCCAAGAGAATCATGAAACTGTCTGTAGTACTAAGAGTTTAAATGATATGCCCAGGGTCACAGAGTCAATAAGTGTTAGAGATAAAACTTGAACCCAGATCTTCCTGTATGTTGGGCAACTAGGTGGCACAATGGATAGAATGTCTCTCAGCAAGATCTGAGACCAAATCTGGCCTCAGAGACTTACCAACTGTGTGACCCTAGGCAATTCACTTACCTCTATTTGTCTCAGTTTTCTCCTCCATAAAATGAGCTGAAAAAGGATATGGCAAACCCCTCCAAGTATCTTTCCCAAGAAAACCCCAAAAAGTCAGATATAACTGAAACAACAATTTCCTGTGTCAGAGCCCTCTGATGACTATAGAGCCCCCTCTCTGGGCCTACTAAGACTTCAGAGCCAGAGTTCTCAGTTTTTAGATTCTATAAAGGAAAAGAAAGAAAAATACAGCTCCCAAAAGGCAGAATTCAGAGTAAATGGGGAAAATTGAAAAGAGGCAGAGTTAGTTGTTCTATAAGGAGAAAATCCCTATCAGAGTTATCCAAAAAATGGAATGAGATAATAGATTATCCCTCATGTAAGGTGTTTAAGCAAAGGCTGGATGATCATTTATCTGGTATATTGTTTGATTTGTTTTTTGGTTTTTTTTTATTAAAGGGGCCATCCCTTGAGTAACTTAAAGAAGCCTATTCATTGAATGTATATATCTCACTCAAAGTAAGATTGCGACAAGACCTAAGCCTGAAAGGGCCATGGTGTCACCTTGCATCCTTCATGGTCATCTGCAGTTGTCCTGAAGAGTCTCAGGCCACTGGACCCAGATGACTCAGGAGAAGAGTCCTAAGGTTGGTGACCTTGCACAGCCCTCCCTCAATCAAATCAAAGTCAACGGCAGGTCATGTCATCATTTTGATGTCAGGGTCCTCTTCGAGAATGAAGGATAAACACAAACAATAATATTGCCGATAAGACCTTGGGAATCTCTTTCAATTCTGAAATTCTGAGATCCTGTAAATGAACTAAAAAAAAAATTGGGTGTGTTGGGGACTGCCACCAACAACTAACTGGTCCAGATGCCACCAAATGATATCCCCGCCACAGTTTGCCCATCCCTGACCTAGAAAACTATGAATCAATTCCTCTTCCCTCATCCCTTAATTACCACAATTCCCACAGAGACCCAGGTGGATACTCTCTCAAAATGAATACCCCATCATGGTTTTATCTCTGTTTTCCAAATAAAACACCAAGTCCTCATAAAATAAAAATCCTGAAAATATGCACCCACCTATTGTGAGACAGGAGTGCAATTATGATGATGTAATTGATGGTGATTATTACTCAGAGCCTCTCACAAGCAATCCCATCTGACCAATGACCGCAGGCAGTCTACTCCTGCCTATGCACCATACAAGGAAGTTATAAACTGGGCTTTGAAACACACCCCCGTGCAGTAGCTCGCAGCAGCCCAGGGAGAGAGTGTCTCTTGCAGGACTGGCTCAGGGCTGTAAGCTCTTTGGTGCAGCCCAAAGGACATGCGGGGTTTCTGATTGTTTCCTTCCCCACACAGGGCGTGCTCAGTAATTGGAAAATGCTGCCCAGGCAGAAAGTATCTCTTGTTCAATAAACTGTGCCCTCTGAAGAAGTGCAAGTATTACCAGAGGAGAAAAGCTTTCTTTTGTTATCTCAAATGTTCTAGAACTGTGTAAAATTGTTTAGAGGTTACAGCAGCAAGCTCTGCTTTTACAGTTCATTTAACTATGCAATTAGACATTACAATAGATATGGAAGATTTAAAATTAGATATGTTTATCTTCAGTCTGTGGGTCAGTACTTTTAACTTGAAAGCAAATTAACATTTTGCTGTTTCCTCCTCCCTCTTTCATCCTCTCCCCCACCACACCCCTCAAGAAGAAGAAACAAATGGAGGGTATTTATCTTAACTCAGCAATTTTCAGATTTCCATCAGATGGCAGAAGCAAAAAGATAAGCCTGAAGATTTAAAATGAAAGTGTTACAGCAGAGGCACGGCATGATAACATGGCTAATAATGCACTTTGTAAATGTAGGAAGGAAAATTATGTATGAATACCAAATTTCCATGATAGGAAGGTGAACAGCCTGTCTAACGACTCAAATTCAATGCTGGAAATCACATCCCAAACAGGTATACAGTATTATATTTCGATTGAGAAAGGAATGCGATGTGAATGTATCCACCAACGAGGTAGCAAAGGAATATTGCATCTTTAATGGAATTTTTGATTCAAATGTGCTGAGCCAAACTATTTAAAATTGCATTTGAATAGTAAACAGATAACATCACCTTTTTTTAAATCCTTGCACTTGCACCATATCAATACACAGCCTGCAAAATAAAGATGGGAATAAGGAGTATCAGCTCCAAATAGAAAATAAAATGAGATGTGACGTTTGAGCCATGAGGCCTTCTTTAGGACACAGAAAAAAATAGATCAAGGTCAATTTGGTGCCTTTGTGAGTATAGCCCAGAAAGGATCTCATGATCCGAATGTCACCTCTTGTGACAGTATCTATTTCCAGCATCAGTTTTATCAGTATTTTCATTGTTCTTCCTCTACTAAATCATATTAATTTTCTTCAGCATTTTGTATTATTGTTTGTTTAATCTACAACTCTCCGGAGGAAGAGTCAGGGGAGTCGAATCAGGAGCTGGTGGCATTGAAATCAACGAATTCCTAAAAATACCTGGGCAGCTTTGCTGAGCAAACTTCAGCTATCTGAAAGCCATAGGAAATGTACCAGTCTGAATAAGTGAGTTTTGGGGGCAGCTAGATGCAGTGGATAGAGCACTGGCCCTGGAATCAGGAGGACCAGAGTTCAAATGTGACCTCATCCACTAGACAGTTATTAGCGGTGTGACCTTGGGCAAATCACTTAACCAATTGCCTTGCAAAAAAAATTTTAAATAAGTGAATTTTCTAGATAGCTGAAGGGTTTACTCTCTAAATGATGGTGTTTTTTGTTCTTTTAACTGGTTTGATATATGTTTTTCTAAAGAGCACTATACAATTAATTCCAACTTCTTAGACTGTACTGGCATCATTTAATCATTTATTATTTATAATCCAAGGCCATAATAGCAAACCTAAATTATGAAATGCTATAGTGTCTTGATGTGGAAGATAGGGCTAAATATGTTCTGATATAAGCAGTGACTCTATAGATTATGTGCTGCATAAAGGACTTGGAGTCATTAGAGGTATGGGTTTGAAGGCCACATCTGTCACAATAGCTGTGTGACTACAGGTAAGACAAGGCCCATGAGCCTTAGTTTCCCCATTTGAAAAATTATAAATAATACCTGGGGTACATAACTTCACAGAATTGCTGTATAGATTAGATAATATATGCATATATATACATATATAAAGTATATATATATGTATATATATACATATATACATAGATATAAAGTATTTTGTGAGTCATAAAGGGTTACATGGATATTACCATTTCTGTTATAGTATAGCCATAATGACAACCTATGTAAAGTTTACACTCTTAAGAAACAAAGCCAAAAGTAAGACTGTATATCACAGCAAAAAATCAAATACAGGCTAATGGTAAAGGAGAGCACAATGAACTGACAATCCATTCATTGAGATCAAGCTTGCATTTCTATTGCTGACCATAATATTTTGGTTGGTCTAAAACATTCTGCTTTCCTGGAAATGTCTGTGATCATGACCTTATGCTTCATAAATTTACCACCCAAAGCCAAACAACATATTCACATAATGGCTGCTGCAGTGAAAGTCAAACTACATGTGATTATTTACTGCAAATAAGGGGGGGGGGGGAAGCTTAATTCACCAATTTCCTCATTTGTGCTTCCTATTGCAGAAATCAGCCTTTGTTCAGTATTTTTTTAAGTACATATATGGTCTAGATATAGTCACTCAATAGAATTTGTACAAATACCATGGATTGAAGGATTGTTGGGATGAGAGGGAGGCAGGAATCAAGGATAGAGGGAAGTGTGAAGTAAATTATTGCTGATGGTTTCTCAGATACAGTGGCAGGGTATTTCTGAGTACACAGATTCTTAGTTCCATCATATTTGACAGGAAAGAGCAAATTCTTACCTTTTTCCAACACTTCAACCTTTCCAATACATCAATCCTACCAACTCTATCTCCGTCCTAAATGCTTCTGGATATATAAACTCCCTTCTCCGAACCTTCCATGTCTCCCCATGGTCTATCAAATAAAGTATTAATTCTTTGGTATGACATTCAAGGCCCTCTACAGCATGGTTTCAATTCACTTCATTTACCTCTAATTTTCCTTTTCCTACCTTATATTCCAGGAATACCAGGTTATTTGCTTCTTCAACATTTACCATACTTTCCTTCATTCATTCCTTCACACAGCCCTCCCTCACTCAAAACAAAGTCAAGTCATGTCATCATTTCCCTGATTTCATGGTCTTGTCTTTCATCTTTGAAAACAAAGACAAACACAACCTGTGAGTAGAGTGAGCTGCCTAAATGGGGACCCAGTTAGCTGTGTAACCCAGCTCATCCTCTCCCTTCTCTCCTCCTCTCTGTTTCCGTTGGGGTTTACTAGTGCCGGGAGCTAAGTCTCAGGAGGAACCGCCCTTACCTCCCCCACCCCAACCTCCCTGTATGCACATATAAAGGCAGCTTGTAGATGCAATAAAGCAGAGACTTGCTCAACACCCATGCCTCCGTAGTCTCTCTGACCCCGTTCCCAGACCACTGCGTCTTCCCAGGCTGCCGCCTTCCCGAGCTCTGCTCCCCCTTTCGGATGTGTTCC
>JAQQSK010005525.1:0-14864 GCA_028658325.1 Potorous gilbertii
CATAAATGATCAAGAACATGGTAAATCCCTGTTTAATTTTTTGATTGAGAAGTCCTACTATTTAGATAAAAAGTAACATATTTCAGGGAGGGGAAATCACATTAATTCTATTTTCAGGGTTCTTTCATGTAAAATTCAATCTACAGCTAAGATTAATAACGGATTTAATTCTCAGATAAGATTAATGATATATTTAATATAGAGTGTTTATGTCATGTGGATGATACGGTAATGATTACGGTAATTTTTAAAGATCATAAAAGAGTTGTCAATGTTTATCACAGTTAATCTTCATCTTTCATTAAAGTTGAAAAGTTTTTGCTTTATTTTCAACGACGCTGCTCTTTATATGTAATGAAACCTCAATTAACCATGAAATTCAAGTATTAGAAAGGGGCTCTCTATTTCACTTGGAATTTACCAGAAAAGTCTTTTTCTTTTCATTTTTGTTGCAAATCCCTCTAAAATGTCTGTCTGCTTTCCTCTCTTAGTAAATATAGGCTAATACGTAGAAGGAAATCAAATTCTGATGAATAAGAATGTTCAAGAGCTTTCAGTCATCATTCCTAACACCAGTGAACCCTGCTTGGGGTAATATATGGAAAAATTTAGGAGTTTGGCTTCAACGTGGACTGAGGGAAACACTCTGTTAATCTTTGTCTTTGCTTCATCAGATGTAATAGCATAATATATTCCTCATATTTATCACATCCTAATTTATATCATATATATATATATGTGTGTGTGTGTGTGTGTGTGTGTATGTCTATATGGAGAGAGACAGAGACAGAGACAGAGAGAGAGAGAGAGAATCACTTCTATTATGTAATAAGCATCTGGAGACAGAGATACCTTTACATCTAACCCTATCCCAATCCCAATCTAAAAAAGTGCCTTGCACATAGGGAAACTCAATAGAGGCTTGTTAATATAATGAAAGAATGGGTAAACTTACCTTAGAAGTAGTAGTTTCTAAGAACGTCTGAGAAATTAATTTTAGTTTTGTATTTTGTCTCTTTCTTATTAAAATAAAGGAGTCGGAGGGTAATTTGTAGAAAGAGAAGTTTCACCTTGAGAAGCTAGGTGATATAATGAATAGAGAGCTGCCCTCAGACTAAGGAAAACCTGAGTCGAAGTATCTCCTCTAACATAATATTGGCTGTGTGACTTTGGAAAGGGCATTTCACTTCACAATTTCACTTCACTTCTGTAGGCAACTCTCCAAGGCTATAATTTTCAGAGCAGGTAAATCCTAACAGTCTTTCCCTAGTCTTCATGCTTCTTGACTTCTTGTCACTATTTGACATTGTGGATCAGCCTTTACTTCTTGATGTTCTCTTTTCCTTTGGTGGACATAGCAGTATATCTTATGGTTCTCTGACAATTCCTATACCCTTTTATGAGCTACTCTTCTCCTTCCTTCCTCTAAATGTAGCTATCCTACAAGACTCTTACCATAACTCTCTTTTCTTCTCTCTCACATCCATTCTCTCCCTTCATAACCTCACTCTTCCCATGGACTCAATCATCAGTGCTATTCCAATGATTTTCCAAACTTACCAATGGTCTTTTCATTACCAAATCCAATGACCTTTTCTTAATCTTTATCCTTCTTGACCTCTCTTTTGATCCCCATTTGATCTGGCTGATTTCCTAAGAAATTAAAATTTCTGAACATTTTCCTCAGTCTCTTTTCTGTGTCTTCATCTATGTCACACTCTCTAACTGTAGGTGTCCCCCCCATGTTTCAGTCCTGGGCCATCTTACTTTTTTATTTTATAATATATAACTTGGTAATCTTACCAGCTCTCATGGCTTCAAAGATCATCTCTATGTAGATGATTTCTAGAGCTATATATCCAGCCCTAACCTGTCTTCTGAGCTCCAGTCCTATATTACCAAATATTTGGGGGCATCTAGAACTGTATGTTGCACAGGAATTTAAAATCCAACATGTCTAAAATGGAACTCATCATCTTTCCCCTCATGCCCCATTTTGCCATGAATATCTCTCTCCTGTTTTCCCTTTCTCACTCACTTTCTATCTCTTGTCCTGTTTTCCCTTTCTCACTCATTTTCTATCTCTTGTCCTGGGAACAATAATAAAAACCAATACCTGGCCTCCTTCAAGTCTCAGTTCAAACCCCATCTTCTGCAAAAGGCTTTTCTGGGTCTTCTTCATCTGCTGGAGCCTCCCCTCTGGGATCATATTCAATCTATTCTGAATGCATTATGTATATGCTTACTTATGTACATGTTGTCTTCCCCATTAGATTGTAAGCTCCTGGAGGACAAACTTTTTTTTTGCTGCTTTTCTTTGTCTGCCCTATGCTTAGTGCCTGTCACATAGTAATAAATACTTGTTGACTGATTGATGACGTGAAAATCTCTACTTACAGCTATTAGGCATCTAGGTAATATAGGATAACATGTCAGGTCTGGTGTCAGGAAGATGTCTTCCTGAATTTAAATCTGGCCCAGGACACTTATTAGCTGTGTCACCCTGCATAAGTCACTTAACTCTGTTTGTCCCAGTTTCTTCACCTGCAAAATGAGTTGGAGAAAAGAAATGACAAACAATTCCAGTATCTTTACCAAGAAAATCCCAAATAGGGTCACAAAGTGTCTGACAGAGCTAAAACAACAAAATGATGACAAAACACTGAACAAAATTGAACATACCATGAATTTTTCCACTCCATATATTTAACCAAATTTAATTCAAATGCTACCTTCTCCTTGATCTCTTTAACAAGAAATCATTTACCACCCTATAGACTATAAACTTCCTGACCACAGAGAATATATCTTCTTTGTATCAATTTACCTACCAATTATCAAAGGATAATTGATTTAAAGTTGGAAGAGACTTTAGAAGTCATATAGTCCAGTTCTATCATTTTACAGAAAAAGAAACTGAGACCCAGAGAACTTTTCCTCCAGGAGAAGGAAGAGAAATATGGGTGCCTATCTCTAGAATGAAATCTATAATCCTTCCCTACTTCTTCCACTCCAATCAAGTCACACACATTTAGTCTCCAATGACTACTGTTTCAACCTCTTGAGAACTAAAGATAACATCATACTTTTGGCTTCATGTCCCATAGTGGCTATCACAGAGCTTTCCTTACAGGAAAATCTCAATGTTTGCTTAACTGAAATTTTCTCCCTAATATTTTCTTTTGTATAGATGTCCAGAGAAGGAAGGAAGGCTGAGGTGAAAAAAATGAATCAATTAATGAATGGAGTAAGAAGGCATTTAAGCATCTAGTATGTGCCTCTGTTAGGGACTAGGGATATAAATACAGTAGAAAAGTGAGACAGACTCTGCCCCCTAGGAATTATCATTCTAAAAGAGGGAAAACACACTTATAGGGCAGTGGTGATCAGAGAAGAGAATCTGGTTTGAAGAGTCCAGGGATTTTGAGTGGAGCTATAGGGTAGGTGATTGCCCTATCCCTTTCAGTAGCAATAGTAGTATTGGTTTTTGTTACTGTTCCCAGAAAAAGAGGTAGAGTGGGTGGGGAAGGGGAGGCAAGGGAAAGACAAACATACAGTGACAGAACACACAGTAAAATGTACAGAGTGAAAGGCTGTGGATGATGTTCATAATGCCATGCTACCCCTTCTCATTGCTCTCCTAAGAGAGAATATCCATATACATTCCAATCATAGTTTCTCCTCACCCTGGCATTGCATACCTGAAATTTCTCCCTTGTAAAAAGATACTTCAAATATCTTTGTCCTGTAACCCTTGATTTATGAGGATTATATATTTTATAAATCTTTTATCTGAGATTGCTGATCCGAGTGTCTCAGATCCACAAAAACTGACAATGGTACAGAAAATGTATAGGTACAGGATTTCAACTTCCTCCATGCACCTTCAGGGGTCAAGCCACCCTATTGGGTGGGGATTCTACAAGGAGCCATTCTCTGTTGTGAAGATAAATGGATGGACAGAGTTGTTGGAGGATAGCCTATGGAGGGAGGGAGAGAAGAAAGTGATTCAGCCAGCTGATTCTACATTTAAAATAAAAGCAAAAAACATGTCTGAAGCTCAGATATAATCCACCTCCAAGGTTAAGTAGATATTATTCATTTTTACCTGTTCAGAGATGTAGAAAGCAAAGGAAAAATAAAGAGGGAAGGACATGCCACAGAACTGACCAGAGCACCTGCATACCCCTAGGCACAGCGTTCATTCCGGTCTTGCTCCTCTATGTGCAATGAGGATTCAGACGTGCTGCCACAGTCCAGTGGGGATGTCAAACTGGAGTGGGAAACAGACCTGACTAGAACTGGGTTCCTGAGCTCAATTTTCGAAGCATTCCATAGAGCAGGCAGCATCTCTGACAAGTTCCACTATAAGGGAATCAGTGAGACAACATTTATCTTTCTGACAGAACGGCCCCCTTGGAGGCTGTTTGTTTGCAAGTTCGGCACTGCAGCAAAGGAAGGAATGACTTACAGCCGCCTTCTGTCTTGGCAGCTTTGGAAATCACCAGATTTTTTTTCAGTCATATAAAACAAAACACAGTAGGTAGCAAGGGACATGGGTTAAAGGTCCCACTCTGAATCTGGAAGTCCTCAGGCATGGACCAACTTTCTTTCTAAAAGTACAACATAACATTCAAATTGAAGTCTCTTCTTTGGGAGCTGGCTGTTACGGTGGGCCACTTTCCATTTTTCCTAACCTAATGCTAAGAGGAAAGCAAAATGTTGACTCCATTCAACATTAGTGAACTACAAGCGCAATATGAATCAACAGTATGGATGTGATGTGTTTTGTTTTTCCATTTGTAAACCTCATCCTATAGAAGAGTGCCTGACACACAGTAGGCACTTAATACATATTTGTTGGACTGAATTGAATTGAATAGCAGCCAAAACACCTAATAACACATTAAGCTATGTTAATCAAAGCATGGGCTCCAGTTCACTGGAGTGATAGTCTTGTTATATGCTGTACTAATTATAAAAGAGCTATAAAACATATTAGTCCAGACCCTAATTCTCCACTCATCATTCCTGTGAGTAGAGATAAAACTAAAACACAGCTTTCTGACCACCTTTCTTTCTTTACTATCTCTCCTATTTTTAATGTAAACTTCTGGAAGGCAGATCTTTTCTCCTTTTATATTTCTATCCTTAGTGCTTAGAACAGTGCTTGACATTTCGTAAGCACTTTTTAAAACCTTATTTACATTCATTATTTCATATTGATACAACATGTTAGGAAAGACATTCACAAATGATGACCAAGGTCATGAGTGGACTGAGAACATGGCACATGCTAACAATAGCTAGCATTTGTAGAGTGCTCTGAGATTCACAAAGTGCTTTACAAATATTATCTCATTTTATCTTCACATCAACCCTAGAAAGTAGGTGCTATAATTGTCCCCACTTTACAGATGAGGAAATGGAGGTAGATACAGATTAAGTGCCTTACCCAGGGTTACATAGCTTCAAATGTTTGAGGTACAATTTGAACTCAAGTCTTCCTGACTCCAGATCCAATGCTCTCTCCATCACACCACTTGATTTCTTGAAGAAACTGAGAAGAGAAGACTTAAGAGAGGGAAAATAGTCTTCTTCAAGTATTGAAGTATCATTGAATGGAAGAGGTATTCAAGTTATTTTACCTGAACCCAGGAGGAAAGAGTGGAAATTGTGGAGAGACAGATTTCTGCTCAATGTAATAAAATATTTCCAAACAATTAGAACTGTCCAAAAGTGGAATGGGCTTGTGATCTTGAAAACCTATACTGAGACCCTGGGAAACATAGGAGCTGCCAAGCATGAAGGTAAATTCATGATGAATGGCTAGTTTTTCTAGCAAACTTGCCCCTTCCCCTAATTTTTCTGTGGATGAAAGCACCAATGTCCCAGCCTTCTAGATTGGTAACCTCAGCATCAGCTTTCCTCAAACATCATCAGTTGCCAGGTTCTGAACTCTGCAATGGCTCTCACATGCTGCTCTCCATGCTATTTCTGTTACAGTCAACTTCATTTAGGACTTCATATCCTCTCTTGCAGACCTATGGAACAGCCTACTGAGTCATCTTCTTGCCCTATCTTCAATCTCTTTTTTCAGTGGATCATAACTGGAAGGGACCTCATTCATTTTATGGATGAGGAAAGTGAGGCAAATAAAGATTAAGTGACTTGCCCAGAACCATACAGCTAGCAAGTGTTTGGATCAAGATCTGAACCCAGGGCTTTCTGAGTTCAATTTCAGTGTTTTATTCACTATATCAGGCTTCCTTTCTTTTGTACTACCATCCAAGTAATCTCAGCGCTTCACAATGATCACATCCTATCTTTACTGAAGTACTTTCAGAATCTCCCCACTGACTACTGAATAAAATAAATTCTTAATCCTGTTATACTAGCCCATTCTTAATTTAACTACAACTTACCTTTTCATGGAAGCTTCAGTGGATAAAATGACAAGCTGAGATTCAGGAAGACCTGAGTTCAAATTTGGCCTCAAATATTTATTAGCTGTGTGACCCTGGACAAGTCACTTAACTCTGCCACAGTTCCATCTGTAAAAATGAGCTAGAGAAAGGAAATGTCAAACCTCTCCAGTATTTTTGCCAAGAAAACCCCAAATGGGGTCACAAGGAGTTAGACACAACTGTACACTTTTTCTACCTTAGGTTATGCTATTGTCCTTCATGAATTCTACATTCTAAACATACTACTCTGTGTCCTACATTTTTTTCCCTATCTCTCTGCATTTTCTCATACTCTTCCCATCCGTTTCATCCAATAAAATTCCTTCCCACTCCTAATTCCATTTGCAAAAGTACCTTCCATTCTTTGAGGTCAAACTTGAGATGCCTTCTCCACACAGTTTTCTCTTACATTGTAGCCCAGATACAAATGATCTACCCCTCCTCACATTTCTCATAGCACTTTGCCTGGGACTCTCCTATACATACTGTGTGTTCCATATCATATTTTGGTCAGGTTCTCTCTTTTCTCCATTAGGTTCTAAGCTCCCTGAGATCAAAGACTGTCTTGTATATATCTCTGCCTATCCAGCATCATGCTTTAATGCATATAACAATCACTTGATAAACCTTTTAGAAATAAAATAAAAAATAGTGAGAGCTTTAGAGCTATTAGCAAACTTTCAATAAGTGGTTTTCCCTTCTTTCTGGAAGTCAAAACCCAAACATGGCCATTGATCTTTTAGGAAAAGTTTTTAAAGCTCCATTCTGAAATGTATTATTGTGCTTCCTTTTTGGGCTATGTGTCTTAAAACAAAAAGCAAAACAAACAAACAGACAAAAAGTAGAGCTAGCCATCAAGAAACTTAGGCAAAAGAATTTTCAGGTCATTTTTGAATGTGAAGTTTATGCATTGTCCACCGGAGCCCATTCATATTGGAAATTCCTACATTTCTACATGTCATCTTCAGGAAGCTAGAAAGTTCTCCTAGTACCTATCTGTTCCTAATACTCAGCCAACCAGGAACTGTGGGTCTCCAAGTTCCCCAAAATATTAATTAGTGAATATTTCATATCTTCCCCTAGCATCTAATTCAATTCCTGGTACAGTAAAATTTCAAATACTTGGAAAGCTATTGGAGGTATTCTGATAAACTAACTACATTTTCTAAAGAACAAAAGGTTAACCAGAAAGCCCCTTTTCAGTTTGATTCAATGCAATCATACTCTGTGAGTGCCTAACCTTGTGCTCTATAAAAGTTGCATAAGACAAGGCTTGTTATTTAGTGATAGAGAAAGACATATTCAGGTAAAGCGAGTACAAGTAAGGTTTCAGGATGAGTTGTACAAAGTGTCAGCAGAATAAGAGCTTAGAATAGGAAGCATCACTGCCTTCCTGACTCAGGCTCATTGTTCAGAAAAAATATTTCCTGAGCCTTAGCACCACATCAGAAGCCACTAACTAGCTTTTTCCATAATACTGCTCCTCCAAATTGCCCTATTTCTATTTTTTGAGAGAACCACTATTCTGCCAGGCAGTGAAATATATAGGCTGGTATTCATGCTTAAATCTTTCTCATTCCTTACTAGCTATGTGATCCAGGACAAGTCACTCAACCCTGTTTGCCTCAGTTTCCTCCTCTGTAAAATATACTGGAGAAGGAAATGGCAACACAGGAGTGAAAAGATAAGGGACAACTGCTGATGGCCATGCAGAATTGTCTGTTTTTAGCCTGGTGTTAGTAAGCCCAGCTAATTAGTGACTTCTGAGTCCTTGCTCCCCCATGTACCTAAGGATGAAGTGGACACTGAGGCAGGCAATAATCATGATAGCTGAGGGGCACAGTCCTGGATGGACCCCTGCTAGGCCAATAGACAGAGACTTTTCTACCTTCTCCCTAGGCCTAGATGGCAAGGAAATCTGGGCCATTCACATGATTCTTTGTTGCTTTGATTTTTCTAATGTGTATTTTATATCAGCACTGCCTTACTGTGGATTATTTTGGCTCCATGCTTTTGTTTGTTTATTTTATCTTAGTTCATGTGACAACTATTTCTTAGATCATTCTTAAAATGATCTAAGAGGAAGCTAGATTTAGCTGGAAATTTTTCCCTTTTCATCATTTTCTAAAGTCCCTAGCTTACCTGTTCAGGGTTCATATTCTCCTCCCTCACATAGTCTATGTTCCAACCTTGACCTTGGCATTTCATCTTCTGTTCCTGCCCCCTGGCAAGGCTGTCATCATGCCTAGAATGTACTCCCTTAGCCCCTTCCTCTCTTAGCTTCCCTCAAAGATTTGATTTCAATATTACCTCCTCCTCATCTGGCCTGTTGTCAAAATGCTATACCTTCTCTAATTATCTTCTATTTACATATCTGGGTATAGTTGTATTCTCCAATAGAATATTAGCTTCTCATTTTTGTTTCTTCACATCCTGAGCACCCAGTACAATTTCTTCAAAAGACCTGGCATTCTTTTTAAATATGTTTAATAACCAAAAATCTTAAGGGTCAAACTGATTTCCCAAATGCGATCATCTATTCAATCCTAGTGTCCAAATGCATCTACTCTTTCTCCTTTCTTTAAATGAATTCTTTCTGACTTACTTCTGAATACCTTGTCTCAAATTATGTTTTAATCTACTATATGCTTTATAGTCTACTAGAAGTAGCTAGGGTACAAAACTCACATTAATTCAAATTCCTTCTTCGTGACTTAGTAAATCAACTATAGTAAACGTAAATGAAACTTTCTCTGATGATTTGAGAATCCTGTAAGACCACATCATCACCCTTCTGACCAGCAATAACTATTGTAAGAGACTGTAGTTGCAGATGTTGTAGAAGATTGAATTGAATATATATTTAGAGCCAAGTTGCTCTTCAAATCATGGTGGCCATGTGGTTTAGCATGAAAGTTAGTAAGTCAAGTGGCTTTCCTTTTTCCCATGAAGGGGTCATTTAGAATATCACTGCTATAGTTTAGTTCATTTCAAAAACCTTAAATGTGCCTAGGCCTCTCTAGGAATTTCAGTTATTCCCTGGAAGGAACTGAGGCAAGTGTATGGAGAGCTCATTATGTTTTGTTTCTCCAAACAACTTCTCTATATAGTATGTGAATTGCTTCATCACAGGATCACTGGATTCAGAACAAAAGCACCTAGATTAAGATCCCAGCCCTGCTCTTCTGATTGTGTGACCTTAAGCAAGTCATTTAGCTTGCATGGAATTTAGTTTCTTCATCTGCAGAATGATGGGGTTGGACCAAGCGATCTCTTAGACTCCTTTCAGCTCCAAATCCTTTGATTGCAGTCTAGAAGAAAACTTAGCAGTCATCTAATCCAATTCTCTCATTTCATGAATGAGGCAGTGGAGTCCCCAACAGATCATAGCATCGTTGGTCTAGAATTGGAAGAATCCTCGACCATTTAGTTCAACCCTCTTCATTTTACAGATGAGGAAATCAAGATCCAGAAAAGTTAAGCAATCTCCCCACAACCATACAGGTAGTGAGAGTCAGAAATGGCATTTGAACTCAAGTACTTTGACTCCAAAGACAGTGCTCTTTCTGCTGTGCCATGCTGATTTGCTCCTTGGGGTTAACCATAACCCTTTTCCCTGATCCTCTGTTAAAATGCAAATACTCCTTGAATTAGTATCATAATCTTTTATTAAAATATTTCATTTCACCAATATGGGGGACTAAGGTATTCTGGATAGCTTAATTTACCAGATAAGTGAACCTTATAGACACTGGAATTTTAAAAAATAATTTTAACCATTTTAAGGGAACATATATTACATATGCACCTGACTTAGTAAAGGTGATATATAAAGCATAAATTAACTTTTTCTTGATGACCCATGGAACTTTTAACATCTATCCATAACTCAGAAAAATAAATTTATGAGGCTATTTTCTTCAGTGATAAAAGACACCCAAAGTTTTTGAGGGCAGCATCGAACTACATAGTAATACCAGAAGAACCAAAGTCCATAGTAAGAGAAGGCTGAGAGATACCCAGGTTTTCCATCCTGCTAAGCCTAATACTTGGGGTTCTCTGCTTTTGTTTCCATTCAATATCCTTGGTCTTAAGATCTATGTGTTGAACTTCCTTTCTCCTCTTACAAGAACTGAAAAAGAAAAAACACCCATTTCCCCTCTATAGACCACAGACTGAAGCACGTGACTGAGTTAGACTTCAAAATCTCTCTGAATCAATTTCATTCAGACTACCCCAGTCATGCTGAAACTATGCCTATATCACATAACAAATGAATATGCTATCTTTTTCAGAGGTCGGATTGTTCTCTATGGTTCCTGAAAACTGGTGGTTTTGCCAACAAAGCAAATCCACTCTGCTTTTCAGGAATGGATTCAATCCAATTTTATTGGTACTCATGATTCTCCTACAGTCTCTAGGGGATAGAATGGTGCTGATTTGCACACTGAACTCTAACAACACCCATGAATAATACATTAATAATACCCATTTCAAACATGTATAGAATAATAGTTTAAGTAGGAATAGATGGCATCATGTCATGCTTTCTCATGAAAGGGTCCGAAGTGTACAGAAAATAAATTAAACAACTGAAGAAAGGAAGGCAGGTGAGAAGTCATTAAAGAAATGGCCATTAAGGACAGGCTCAAGGTAACTGAACCACTGGCTCTATGAATAGACCTGGAAGCATTGGGAAATGTGTTAGGCAGCATGAGAGACAGTGTGGGATGGTAGAAAGAACTTAGATCTGAAGGAAGAGAAATTGGCTTCAGTTCATAGCTTAGGAGGTGGGCCTTTCCTTTTCCTCTCAGGGCCTGAATTACTTCATCTGTGAAATGTGGGGGTTGGACCAGATATCCTGTAAGCTTTCAATCAGACAGGGTGCTGCCCTCATGGAGCTAGTGGGTGGACAGGATATAAATACAGATAACTACATTGCTCAGTCTTACACTTCACCTCTTCCTCTAACCTCCTTTCAGGGACTGGAGCAGTTGCTCTGACTTCTTAGAAAGGCAGTGGGTGAAAAGAAGCACATCATCTATGAAATTGCTTTAGTGGGATGAACTTCACCATTCCCAGCATCTCCTATGTACCCAGAAGTATATTAAACACTGTGAAACAACATCTCTGTCTAAGAATCAATCCTGATTCCCTATGGTGACAGATTTGAACCCTAACCCACAGATTACATCTCTTTGTCACTAAATGTAGTGATGCTTGCTTTTATTTCTATCCCCAGTGCTCAGCACATAATAAATGCTTAATAATTTTGAATTCATTCATTCACATGTGGCTATCTCATTACCAGGTCTAAATTCCTGCTAGTTTGCTAAAGCACCGAATGGACTGACAGAGCATATATATTGGAAACCAAGATTGGCTACCTATAATACAGGGGACAGTTCCATTCAATTCATTAACTATTTATTACTTAATAAATGCATATGTAATGTGCCAGGAACGGGAGATAAAAAGACTAAAACAAAAGAGCCCCTGATTTCAAGAAGCTTACATTCCACTGGGGAAAACAACATATGTACAGATAAATGCAAAATACATACCAAATAAATACAAATTAATTTGGTAGAGGGGAATGTCATTTCATTTATCTGGGTCTCCATTTTCTCATTTGTAAGGTTAGGAAGTTAGAGGAAATAATCACCAGAGTCCTTCCCGGTCTAAAGTCTATGAAACATATGTGCACTTGGATTGTTGTTGCCAACACCTAAACAATAACAAAACAACAACAACAATATCCAGCCTCTAAAGAGTCAAGGGATGGGTGTGGATGGAAGATGGTGGAGTAGGACAGACCTCCTCTAGATCCCACCCCCCATAGCCCATAAAGTACCTGCAAAAAATGACTCTAAACAAATTCTAGAGCAGCAGAAGCCACAAAATGACAGAATAAAAGAGATTTCCAGTCCAAGACAGCCTGGAAGGCTGACAGGAAAGGTCTATCACACCAGGTTAGGAGTGGAGCACAGCCTAACCTTGGTGTACAACACAGACAAGACTGGAGCAGGCTTGAGGGCATGTAATCATGAGTAGCAGCTGCAGCTCACAGATTTTTTTCAGCCCACAAAGGCCAAAGACATCATCAAAGGTCAGTGAGATAGCTCTTTCACCTGGGTGAGAGGGGAGAGCCCTCTGGTTCCAGTCCCTTTCTGGCCTAAGCCCTGGCCCCAGGGCAGCAGCAGCCACTACAGCAGCAACTTCCACTTTTGGCCTAATGATCATGGGGGAATCAAGCAGCTGATATGGGTCTTAGTTCTGAGTGGTGGTCCTGGGGTGAGGAAGAGCACTGGCATGGTGGAGCTGATGGTTACTGTGGAGAGGGAATCCTAATCACAGATCTAAGGCAGAAAAGAGTGCTTGTGGTTGCTCACAGACCAGAGTGCAGGCCAGGAGAGGAGGAACTGAGAACTTACAGGCTCCAAGAGTACACTCTCCACTTGACAAAGGCCTCAAAAGTCAAGTAACTGGCTGAGAAAATGCCCCAAAAAGGAAAAAAAATAAGACTACTGAAGGTAACTTTCTGGGTAAACAGATATTTTCTTCCATCCTTTCGAATGAGGAAGAACAAAGTACACCATCAGAGGAAGACATCAAAGTCAAGGCTTCTACATCCAAAACCTCAAAAAACAATATGCAATGGTTTCAGACCATGAAAGAGCTCAAAAAGGATTTCGAAAATCAAGTAAGAAAGGCAGAAGAAAAATTGGGGAAAGAAATGAAAGTAATGAAAGAAAATCATGAATAGTGAGTCAGCAGCTTGCTAAAGGAGACCAAAAAAAAATACTGAAGACTATAAGATCTTTAAAGATAGACTAACTCAAACGACAAAAGAGGTCCAAAAAGTCAATGAGGAGAAGAATGCTTTAAAAAGCAGAATTACCCACATGGGAAAGGAGGTTCAAAAGCTCACTGAAGAAAATATTTCTTTAAGAATTAGAATGGAGCAGATGGAAGCTAATGACTTTATGATAAACCAAGAAATTGCAAAACAAAACCAAAAGGATGAAAAAATAGAATACAATGTGAAATATCTCATTGGAAAAACAACCAACCTGGAAAAGAGATTCAGGAGAGATAATTTAAAAATTATTGGTCCACCTGAAAACCATGATCAATAAAAGAGCCTAGACATCATCTTCCAAGAATTATCAAGGAAAACTACCCTGATATTCTAGACCCAGAAAGTAAAATAGAAATAGAAAGAATTCACCAATCACTCCTGAAAGAGATCCCAAAAGGAAAAGTCCTAAGATTATTGTAGTCAAATTCCAGAGTTCCCAGGTCAAGGAGAAAATATTACAAACAGTCAGAAAGAAACAAGTCAAGTATTATGGATTTAGAAGGATTTAGCAGCTTCTACACTAAGGGATCAAAGGGCTTAGAATATGATATTCCAGATGTTAAAGGAGATAGAATTAAAACCAAGAATCCCCTACCAAGCAAAACTGGGTATAACACTTCAGGGGAAAAAATGGTCATTCAATGAAATAGAGGAATTCCAAGCACTCTTGTTGTAAAGACCAGAGCTGAAGGGAAAATTTGACTTTCAAATACAGGAATCAAGAAACACATGAAAAGGGAAACAGGAAAGAGAAGCCTTAAGAAACTCATTAAAGTTGAACTGTTTACATTCCTAAACAGAAAGATGTTATTTGTAACTCATGAGACTTTTTTCAGTATTAGAGTAGGTAGAGGGAATACACACACACACACACACACACACACACACACACACACACACACACACATATATATATATACACACATATAAATATACATATATGTATATATATATGCATATATAGCTATATATGGGGTATGTATGTATATATTATATATGTAGGTATGTATACGCACATGAGTTATGGATATATGTATATATATATGTATATATATATACGCACACACAATGACAGAGAGCACAGGGTAAGCTGAATATGAAGGGAGAATACCTAAAAAAATAAAACTTACTGTTGAATGGAATGTATTAGGAGTAAGAGAAAGGGAGAGGCAGAATGTAGCAAATCTTCTCACATAAGAGAAGGAAGAAAGAGTTTCTACAACGGAGGGGAAGAGGGGGGAAATGAAAGGAAATAATTGAGCCTAAGTCTCATGGGGGTTGGCTTAAAGAGGGAATAACACACACTCATTTGGATATGAAAATCTATTTTACCCTGCAGGAAGGCAAGGAGGAAGGAGACAGGAGAGGGAAGATAACAGAAGGGACAGTAAATTGGGGAAAGGGATAATCAGAAGCAAATACTATTGTGAGAGGACAGGTCAAGGAAGAGAATGGAATAAATGAAGGGCAGGATAGGACAGAGGGAAATGTGGTTAGTCTTTTACAACATAACTATTATGGAAGTGCTTTGCATT